>CABHPR010143037.1:0-61917 GCA_902168415.1 Peromyscus melanophrys
GGCTGTAAAAGAAACCCAACCCTCTCTTGTCTTGTTGCTCTCCCAACATATTCCAACATGTGGTGATGCAGCTAAAGTACCTAGTCAGATGTTCTTGGACTTCAAAGGATACAGAGCCATGGACCTGATACAGATCTACTCTTGGTATATTACTAGTTTCTGGATTATGGTATAGCATCAGAAAATGGACTAAGACAGAGTCATCAAAGCATCCTTCTGAAACAATTGTAATTCCACAAGTTTCCCTATGATACATTGATTGCACATCCCCAATCTAAACTTGTAGAATTCAAGAATTAATCTTCTCTGACTTGTTTGGCTTTTTGTGTTCCCTTCTTCAGAACTTATTACAGAAACTTACATATGATAGGTGCCAACAATGGCATGACATAAATAAAATGAGTGAGTAAGATACTCAGTAATCATATTCAGTTCTGTAGAACATGCTTTCTAACAAAAAGTGATGATTCTCATGTACAATACATAAAAGCTCTGACAATATAATAAAAGAAAGTACCATAATCTCTCTGTAAAATTAATAATAAAAACATCTCAAGCTATAGTTTTAATATTGGTGAAATCAATGAGAGGGATGTATATTATGTATACTTTATAGCAAACAAAAGGCAGTGATGAAATTGATGGCTGATTTTTCTGACCCCTAAACTCCCTGCTTTCTATTCCAACTCCAGTTTCTACCTGCATTTTATGTATGCTCCATGGTTTTCCTTCTCATTTGCACTGACTACAGATATCCAAGATCCTTAATGGTTCTGATAACTCTGCAACAGTGAGATTCAGATCATGGAAATCACTATGGGATACGGCTCTCCTTCCTCACACATTCTATGAGGAATAGATCCACCTCAGTCTGTTTTCCACCCTAATGAGTTTGCATCTGATGCAATCACCCCTACACTCTGGGTGCCTCATGGACAGCACAGCTGGCTGTCTACTCTTGTTTATTTTGATCTGTGATCTTCAAACTTGCCGGCTTCAAAGTACAAGTACAAGTGGTCAATTACATCATGTAGATTTTTTTTCTACCAAAATGATGTGCTCTGATGATCCTGTATGTTTTCAATTACCACTGGCCCACATTTGCATAATCATGTGAGAACTCAGATTCAGTTTCGTCTTGATTGAGAAGGACTGAAAGTGTCCATTACAAATCTTCCACTGTGTGGAAACTCCTGACTTAGAAAGAAGGCACCACATCAAACTGACATGAAGGGCAGGCTGAACAGAAAACTCCTCACAACATTAAAAATGTTCCTCCCTCCCAAAGCTGAGTCCTTTGGAAATAGTAATAGATCATTAATTAAGAGACTACTTCTCTTGTGAAAGATTTTTAGACAAGCTTTGTGATGAACCCTCAATATCACTCATTGTTTGAGTGGTAAAATAAATTTGTCTTAGATGCTCAAAAAGGGATCCCCCTAAACAAAGACCACATCTCAAGGCTCTCATTTTCCAAAAATACAGCTAGACTTTGAACCTGAGGCTATCATTGCCTGGATTGTATCATTCATTATTCTTGTTCAATTAACTCTGCTATCTAAGGTGGAAAAATATCACAATAAGCTTACTTTTAAATTTTTAACAAGACAATAGTTACTCTTCTTTAGATTTGCAGAAATGTCATTGCAATGTATGCAAAATCACTACTACCCTTTGAAAAGGTAATTGGGGGCCAAAGATATCTTAATGAGTAAAGGTGCTTGCAAGCTAGGCCTAAAAACCTCAGTTCAGTCTAAAGGACCCATACAGTAGAAGACAATAACCAACTCCTACAAGTATGAGCGTGCGTGAGCACATACATACACACATAGACAGAGACAGAAAGAAGACAGATATAGAGATGGAGAGAGAGATAACACAGAGATAGAAAGGCAATTTAAAGATAATTGTATATTTAATAACATGAAATCCATTAATATTTGAGTAATTTAAGTAACAAAATATGGGAATCCATTCTAACAAATGGACTGTAGTCAGCTATATTATAACACACCAATAACAATATAATATTAAATTATAATAAGCTGTAATGTTTTCAGAAAATGTACTGTAAAGAGGTGCTCAAATTACAAGATTTTGTCAACATACTGTAGGCAAAATGGTATGTCATATATGATGACTCTTGTAGTACTGGAAAGAATTTGTGGGAGATTTCTGAGAAACAGGTGGGCATTGCAATAACCTTGAATATCCTTTCTGAGAATACAAGTTAACTGAAATATTAAGTGAATAAATATTTAATTCTTGTCTAGAGGACAAGATAAATCAACCAGAATGCTAGGCTCATGAAAATGTACACTAGGAAAGATGCACAGTAGCGGTTAATACCACATGTGGGAATATAGGCAAATGCTTTAATTGAACAACAAAAAAATTTAAATTGCATCAAAGTTCACAGCTCTAGAATGCCTAAACCAAAGTCAACTTTTATTGATATTTAAGGCAGTGAAACCACTTTTGTTAATCGATCTTGTGGGGTGGATGATGACTGTGAGAGATATATCTATAATGTGCTATACACAAAGCATTGTAAGTGGTGCCAGCCAGCTACTTCAAATGCTGACATTCGGAACACCTCTCAGTGAATAGCTAGGGTATAAAATATGACTTCCAATAGTTGTTGGAATTATTCAACTATGGATTGAACATCAAAATGGAATTTCTATTCTTAAAAAGTGAATTTATTGTTTTATAAAACTCCCTTTCAATGTAGAATGTTGAAAGTAAGATTTGCCTGTACCTTCTGTCTATAGAAGACTAAGTTCTTTATCTTGAGTGTTTATGCAAGAAATATTCAACATAGCATTCTTGGGTTATAATTAAGAATGAAGTGACAAGATATGTACTTACAGGTTTTTTAAATTGAATATATATATATATATATATATATATATATATATATATATATATATGAAGAAGATAATAGTGCATCCATTGGAACTAAAAAAGTAAATATTAAGTAATGGCAAAATGCTTCAGTGAATTTTCAATAACTTTGAAAATATTAGTAAAAATATCATTAAGCTATAATAATAGTTGTAGAGTGGAGAATTTTAAGTCACACATAGATTGCTTTTAATGTGTTTTATCCAAGTTTCTAAGCTTATGGGATTAGCATGATTTTGATCCAATATAGGATCAGAAGATCATTTTTAACTTTACTTAGTGAGTCTCTTCAAAGGCCGTACTCTAGTAGTATGATATTCAAGAATTTTAACAGACTGAATAACAAATGTACTAGCACACTTAATGAAATACAAGCAGGATTGCCACTTGAAAGCAACTGTGTATAATGACAACATTTAAAGACTGAGGTTTTTAAAGGTCTAGGACTTAGCATTATTACTACAGCATCCATCACAATTCCAAATTGCTGCTGATTTCACACCTGCAGAGGTTTATTTCCCTAAGATCCCTCTGTGTCCAATTTCTAGATTCAGGAGCTTTTGTGAAGTGGCACTGTTTGTTTCTCTGAAGCACCTCCATTGAAGTTGCTTCTGAAGAGAAAAAACAATCTTTTAACTCAGTAAGTAACTAAGCCAAGTCAGGTCCCATGCCACTTGATAAAGAATAAAATATGAATTCAATGTTCTTTTTCTGGTATCAGAAAGCTGTGTTGACCACACAAAGTAAAAGTTTACAAAGAAGCAATTATTCCTTCCTCTTTCCCTGAAGTCCACAAGCACATGTGGCTAAACATACATGTTTACCTCAAAAGCCCCTTAAAAGGGAGCCGCATACCCACTAATGTTTTCCTGTCTTCCCTACCTCTACTTATGGTTTCTGGAAACTTATTATATGGAATTATTTTATACTTTTAGCTTTAACTTAGAAATAACTTTGATCAAAATTCTCCTTAGGATCCCACTGTTGATGGGGATTGCAAACTGGTACAGCCTCTATGGAAATTGGTGTGACCTGATTATGCCACTCCTGGGCATATACCAAAGGACTTGATATTCTACTATGGAGATGCATGGCTGGTAATTCTCATCGCTGCACTACTCGTAAGAGTGAAGAAATGGAAGCAGCCTAGATGTCCATCAACCTATGAACACTAATGAAAATGAGGTGCATATATACAATGGAATTTTATTCAAATGTAAGAAAAAAATTAAAGCATGAAATCTTAAGGTAAATGGATGGAACCAGAAAATATACCAAGTGACACAAACAATACATGTTCTTTCTTACTTTTGGGTCATAGCTCTTAATCTTTAGATTTGAGTATACAACCTGGAGTAACTGCAGACATCAAGAAAGTTGAAAGAGACCCTGGAGACAGAAGGAACCTTAGTGAAAACATTGGTAGGACACCAGTGCTGTGATGAGAGACAGGAGAAAAATGGTGAGGTTCTGAACTGGGGAGGGGATGGAGGATAATACAAAGGAAAAAGGAGGGAGGAGAGATTAATAACCTTAAGAATGAGGTCAATATTATCTTTCAGAGGTAAATATTATTTTTCAAGCTAAGTTAAAATACAGTGTGTGTGTGTGTGTGTGTGTGTGTGTGTGTGTGTGTGTGTGTACGTACATAGTTTAAAGGATGTTAACACACATGGGATGATAATGCTTCCCCCAACAGCCATGGACTATTCTAAGTAAATGCCTAGTGCCAGGCAAAGGACAATCTCTTTGAGTTGTTGGTTAGGGTGTCCAAGAAACTCTTCCCAAAATAATGTAAGCTATTGCTATTGCACTTGGCTGCCTCCCAAGAAGCTGAAAATTAAACCTTATTTCTGAAGACACCATGCACTTTAGGCACAAGACTTGGAGGAGACAAACTGGAATTGACCTTGAAGGTTGTTCTGTGAATACTGGCTCTTGGAGTTTGCACAGGTTCTGTGTAAGATGACAAGGGAGAAAAGCAAGTAATAGACATACCAGGGGCAAAGGCTTCGAAGCTCTGCAATGACCAGCTTGACAAATGTCCACTGTGCTACAACTGTGCCATTTACATCTTAGAAATAAAAGCAGCTTTCTCATTGGACTTAAGGGCCTCTCATCAGAAGAAAACTTACTCATGGTTCTTAAACAGCCAAAAACCTGTGGCTGGAGAATGCATAGACTCTATAAGATAACCTACCATTTCCATTTTCCTAAGTCAATACAGCTTACAACTGTATTTGAAATATTTATCCTTATACCCACAGATAAATGTAGCTGCTACCTCTCATCAAAGAGGCTTCTTTTTATGGCAGATGTAGGCCACTACACAGATCCACAGCTAATCAAAATGAAAAGGATAAGTGACTGTGGTGCGCACAGTTCCAATTTGTATATCTACAACACAACTCCTATGCCTAAGACTCAATGAACACTATGGAAGAAGAGATGGAAAGATTCTAAGTGCCAGAGGACCCAGATACTTACTGCTAAATAGTATCTTCTAGGCATCACCAGGAACCCATGACATCTCAACAATATGATTCTCTGCACAAAATCTACACAGTGTCCAAACCAACTGACATTCCCATGTGAATGAGAGAAAATTTCACAAGGCTCCATTCCTAGATGAACAGCTATAGGTAACTGATAGGTTCTTAGTGAAGGAGAAACAGAGTTTTCAAGGAATGGGCCCTTGAATAAGAGTTTATAGGTTGTCCAATTACAATCATCAGCTCCAACTACATATATGTATGTATGGGCAAGACTAATTGGACTCAGTAGGATGTGTGTGTAACAATAATTATAGAAGAAGAGATCATGAATTCAAGGCATGGGGAGAGTTACAATGGGGAGAGATGAGTGGAAACACTGTAAATACATTGTAGTTTGTATGAAAGTTTAAATATAGAAATGTTATAATTGGTGAATTTTCCATGTGAATAATGTTGGCAATATGATAATCCCAGATAGCACATGTGACTTCTGATCCCTCCACAGCAAAGCAAAACAATTAATTAATCAAATGGCATGCTTTTCTGGCCAACTTGATTTTGTGAGGATGAATTGGACTGTTTTGTTAGTTGAAATTGTGTCTTTTATGTGATTTATTCTTGGCTGTAGGCATTCAATTTACTAAGTCTGTTGTGCTTAGGAAATTTGTGTCCCCAGCCATATGTATTACATGGAATTAACCATGTTGAAATGAGTTTGTGAAAGATAAAGGTTACTGGCCTCCTTGTCTTATATGGAGGATATACATATGGCTCCCATTTCAATCTACAAGCCTTCTTCACTTTTCCCTTCTAGTACCTCAGGCTTAATCAGTGCTTTATAATGTCATCGATGTGTCTTCTCATTCAAATGGAGGAGTCATGTGACCCACTAAAAGCCCTTCTGTGGTAATTGATTTATCATGTTTATCATTTAATTCAATGCACAGAGCTGAAATTTTTGTTTAATAGCTAAGTGCACTCAAGAGAATCCCTCCGATTAATGTAGGTCTGTGGCAATTGCTTCGAGTTCTGAACTTATAAAATTGACAAAATAGAAGTATATTCATTATATAGTGTGAGTCTTCTGATAAAATGTATTATTGAAGGATTATATATTATGTTAACTTTATCTTATAGATATCTACCAATGAAATAAATCTAGAAATGATGTAAGAAAGTGTGCTGTGAGGCTGGGGAGCTTGGCAAGTACCTGCTCATCAGAACCATACAGATGATGATTAATGGATACATTAATGAATGCAATATACACTTGTGTAAATGTTCCTAGTTAATGCATTTTTTGTCTTTTTTAAATTGAAAATAGATTCTTCTATCATATAATATATCCCAACCACAGTTTCCTCTACCTATACTCTGCCTCTTCCCAGACCTACTCCCCTTCCATTTCCTCTTCAGAAAAGATCTGGCCTCCAAGAGACTACAGTCAAACAGGACAAGACAAGATAGAATAAGACAAAGCAAAAGCCCTCATATTGAGATTGGACAAGACAGCCCAAGAGGAGGAAGTGTCTCAAGGGTAGGCAAAGGGTAGGATATACACTTGCTCCCACTTTTAGAGTCCCACAAAAAACATCACACTGGCAGCCATAACGTGTATGCAGAGGACCTGGTGCAGAACCATGCAGGCCCTGTGCTTGCCACACCAGTGTCTGTGAGCCCATATATGTCCTGCTTAGCTGATCAGAGGGCCAGGGTCCATCTCCTCTGACTCCTACAGTCTGTACTCCCCCTCTTCCAAGGGGGAAGTTTGCCAAACTCCAAGGCAAGGAGCCCTATGGAGACCTTTAGTTTAGACAATATCTCCGCATAATGCCTGGCTGTGGGTCTCTGCATCTACTCCTATCTGCTGTCCAAGGAAACCTCTCTGATAATGTCTGGACTAACCCCTTATCTATAAATGTAGCAGAATGTTGTTAGGAATCATTTCATTGAATTTTTTTGACAGTCATGTTTGATTCTACCCTAGGTGTCTGGGCTATCCTGTCTCTAGTTCATGGCCATACAGGTACTGTGCTGCATGGGTACCCTCTCATTGAATGAGCCTCAAGTTAAACCAGACATTGGTTGGCCACACCCACAAGTTCTGCACCACCATTGCCTCGGCACATCCTGTAGGCAGGACAGGATGTAATTCAAAGGTTTTGTGGCTGGGTTAGTGTTCAGGTTTGTCTTTCTGTAACCTGGAGAGTACCTTCCCACACCAAGGAGACTAGAACACAGTGGTGAAGGCTCCAGGCAGGCACCAGTTTGAGCTCTCCAATTTCAATGTGCTGTGTGGATGTTGCTCTTGGCAATGGGGTACCACTGTCAGTTTTCAGAGAGCAGCCTTCTCTCCTAGCATCAGCCTTGGTTGTTTAGGGATCTCCAATGGACCATTTTGGCCAACATCTCAACCAAATGCAACCCCAGCTGGCCATTAGAGGTCTTGCCAGGCTCCAAAATATAACCAGTTCAGACTCAGTATCCTTCATTACTAAGAGTGCTCACTACAGCCACACTCATAGATTCTAGGAAGTTTCCACTAAACTAGGTTTCCACACACACACACCCTCCAGTGCTTCCCAATTCCAGCTGACTCTTTTTACACTTGAGGAACATGTAGGTTGTTTCCAGTTTCTGGCTATTATGAATAAAACTGCAGTGAACATATTTATTTCCTTAGTGATGTACAGGTTTGCACTCCCACCTGCAATGGAGGAGTGTTCCCCGTGCTCCACATCATTGTCAGTATGAGCTCTCACTTCTGGTTTTGATCTTAGATATTCTGACAGGTGTAAGATGAAATCTCAGTGCCCTTATGATTTGCATTTACCTAATGGCAAAAGATACTGAATATTTCTTCAAGTGTTTTTTGGCTATTTCAGATTCCTCTGTTGAGAATTCTGTCTAGATCTGAACCCCATTTTTATATTGGATTACTTGGTTTGTTGATGTGTAGTTTCTTGAGTTCTTTGTGTAATTAGCCCTCTGTCAGATGTGGAGTTGGTGAAAATCTCTTCCCATTCTGTAGGCTGCTGGTTTGTCCCATTGACATTGTTCTTTGCCTTAGAGAAAGTTTTCAGGTTCATGGAGATCCAATTCACTAACTGTTGATCTTAGTGTCTGTGCTATTGGTGCTTAGTTCAGGAAGTTTTCTCCTGTGCCCTTGCATTCAAGGATATTCCCCACTTTCTCTTCTATCAAATTCAGTGTGTCTGGTTTTATGTTGAGGTCTTTGATCCACTTGGACTTGCGTTTTCTGTAGGGTGATAGATATGGATCTATTTGCATTCTTCTATATGCAGAAATCAAGGTAAATCAGCTTCATTTGTTGAAGATGCTATTTTTCATTCTGTCTTTCCAACTTCTTTATCGAAAATCAGTAGTCCATAGATGTATGAATTTATGTCTGAGACTTTAGTTCCGTTCCATTGATCAACCTGTCTGTTTTCATACCAATGTCGTGCAGTTTTTATTACTGTATCTCTGTAGTACAGCCTAAATTTTTCATTTCCAGAATTCCCTCAGTTGGTGATTTCTTTATTGCTTCTATTTCCATTTTCAGGTGTTGAACAGTTTTATTTGTTTTCTTCAACTGTTTGTTTTTTTCTTGGAATAAATAAATGATTATTCATTCCCTCCAGTTTGTTTGTTTGCTTGTTTGTTTTTGTGTGTGTGTTTCCTTTCTTTCTTTAAGGAATTTATTCATTTCCATCTGTTGTTTGTGTTTTCCTGGATTTCTTTAAGGGGTTTATTCATTTCCTCTTAAAGGACCTCTATCATCCTCATAGTGTTGGTTTTAAGGTCTTTTTCTTGTGCCTTAGCTATTTGGGAATATTAGGGGCCTATTGTGATAAGATAGCTGGGCTCTGGTGGAGCCTTATTCCCCTGGCTGTTATTGATTATGTTGTTGGGCGGGCATCCAGGCATCTGGGTTTGGGGTGATTATAGGTCTAGTTGCTGGTTTCTGGGTTTATCTTTGTTTGGTGGACATTTCATTCCTTGGTTTCTATTTCTTCTCTGGATTTTAGAGAGTGTGTTGGCTGTGTGCCACTTGTTTTACTAGCCTACTCAACTGGTGTGTTCATGGGGAATGCTTGCTGGTATTGTAGGCTTAGTGAAAGGGAATCCAGGGGGAGATAGTCCGCTGCAGTGCTGCAGTGACCTTTAATGTTGGGTCTGGGGGACAAAGAGTAGTGGGTAGAGAAGGTTCTCGGGTTGCCTACCTGGTCTTCTGTCAGGTACGGCTTGTGGTAGAGCAGGGGTTGTCCACCCCAGTTGGGGGCTGGGACACGGAGACAGGGTAGGGAGGGGAGGTCAGTGGAGACTGTGGGAACCACAGGCGGCATGAGCAGGGAGGAGTGGGGTCTGCTGCAGAGCTAGGGAATTGGGGCTTAGCAACAGAGAATGAGGGACTTTAGGGACGTCAAAAGACAGAAATGAAGATTTTTCTCTAAGTATTGTGTGAAGGCTAGACTATAAGGACATGAATGCAACTAGTACCAATGGAGGGATGACAGATATGTAAAAATAATTTTAAAAGTAGATTTTCCAAAGCTTGTAATGGACTATGGAATTGGAAGGAAATAAAAGTTTAGAGTAAGTTTTTAGTTTGGCCTGAGTCATTAAAGGATCATGATTTTGTTTGCTGGCTGGGGAAGGTGTAGGTTGGAGTAAACTGTGTCCCGTAGCTATTTGCTTTATGAATCCTCAGCCCTAGGAAGAACTCAGATATAAAGGTCTATTCCTTTGAGTTGGTGACAATGACATTAAATAATATTTGTAGCTTTGGGGCTTCAGTTCTGAGAATATAAAAAGCTCGTGAAGAGAAGAACCGTAGAACACAACATAGTAAAGGCAGCACTTTTGTTACCCACATTAGTAGGAAGACATAGGCAGAATCGGTCTGTGAATCAGGAAGAGAAGGGAGTCGGGGGCTTCCTAACCATCAAGCAAACCCGCAATAAAACCAAGTGTCCACACTTCAGGAAGTAGTGACCAGGGAACTGCATCAGCAAACTGATGGGAAAGAAGAAACACAAATGACTACAATTTCACTTGGAGAATTTCATAACATCATGGAATAGGAAACCTAATTAATTGACCTTCAGAGAAACTGAAGGAAACTCAGTGGATAGAGTCAGGATGTAAACATCTTTTAAGGAGCTGATGAACAAGCAGGAGCCAGAGAGAATTTGAACAAATAGATTCAGGAACTTCTTTTACTTTTGTATTTTAGCGAGGAGACACATTGAAGCGTACTTGTCTGTGGGTGGAAATGATTGAGCAGGACAGGAAGACATGAGAGAATGCATAGGGAGCATCCTTGAGCAAGCAAGAGGAAATTCAATTTAGCACACAAGTGACCAAAGATAGAAACAGAAAGACCCATTCATCATAACAACAGAAAGTTGGGCTATAAGAGGAAAGATGAAGTTTGCCTCTTCTGCTTGCCACCATTAGACTAAGAAGAGTTGTCATGTGACAACGTAAGAATTAAAAATCTGGTGCAGAAGATTAAAGGAAGACAAGGGTCGAAAACAGTTACTGGAGGTTTTAAGAGTAAATGATGGCAGAATTGCTAAGCACACAGAGACAGTCATCATACACAGTGATGAGACACACAGCATAGATGTGTGCATTATAATTCTAAGTGCTCAGATGAAGTCAGGGTTGGTACTTAGCAGTAGTAGTCTGGTCAGGTTGAATAACGTGGGACTGTTCTGACATACTCTTAAATACATGCAAGCTACAGCTAAGCAACCCACTAAATATAACTTTGGATTTCTGAAAAAGTTATAGCTGAGGTAGAGAAATTCAAAAGTTTAAAATGGTATATGATTTGACTGAAACACTCTACATTTAAACCTAAGAAATGGGGAGATGAAGCAAAACATTAAATAGTGAAAAAAAAATTGAGTATACAAGTGTCAATCAACTCCTAACATGAGGTCATGGGGGTTTATTGATATATAGTCACAGAAATTATTATAAGCATGTACACATTTCCTCTTGCAATATGGCTTTCCAGTATACCCACAAACAGTGGGACACATTTCTTACCCAGTGAATATGAGATGTCCCATGACAAGTTTTAACCAGGCCTCGATAGATATCAGTTTCTGCATCTGGTTTCTCAAAACATGACTATCTACATAAAGCCCAGTCAGCTGGAGGGAGAAGTGATTGCATGCTGTGGTCCTTTCTTTCACTAATACTAACTAACACTCAACTCAAACAGCCACCAGGTCCTCCCAAAGTCATGGCAATTTGCTCAGCTACGTCATAGATTACAGCAGTATTCTCCACTGGACAAGACTGACCTACTTTCAAAAAGCCTAATCACCGTGACAAACCTGTCCCCAGAGGAAAGTGTAGCTCAGTGGTAGAGCACTGGCCAAGCATATACAAGGCCCGAGGTTCAACCCTCCATCCTGCAAAAAATAAGAAAACTACCACTTATCCCCAAAGTCTCGCATACAGCAGTTTTCTTGAGACCTCACTTCACAACAGTTTCTGTATTTGAGAGATCCAACTAGTGCAAGGAAACCACACCAGTGGTTTGAAGAAAAGTCAATGTTAATAACTGTTCAATATCAATGTTTAAAAGACAAAGGGGGTTCTAGAGCAGCACAGCTATGGTAGCTGTTGTGAGAAGCTGCAAGAACTTCCTGGTGCTGAAAGAACCCAAGAAAGATAAGTGAATTGTCTTAGGGTTTGAATTGCTGAGAAGAGACACTGTGACCACGGTAACTCTTATTAAAAAACATGGCCTCCTCATGACATTGCATCCTCACCAGCTTTCTGTCCTTCACTGCAAAAGCTTGGCTGTCCTGAAATTTGCTCTGTAGACCACTCTGGCCTCAAACTCAGAATTCTGCTGGCCTCTGCTTCCAAGTGCTGGGATTAAAGGCATGCACTATCACGCCTAGCTCCAAGTTTTTCTTTAATTCCTTTTCACAAGTTGGAATCTTAGCTGGATGGGTTCTTGCCCCGAGCTCCTTTTATTTCATTTCTTAATCTGTTTGTCCCCTTGAACACAGGACTTAGTGCTATTCCACTTCCTGGTGCCTCTTTTCTTCTCAAATTTTAAATTCTTTTCTTTGCTCAGCTTGCTCCTTTTCATCATAAATCTTCATTAGAGTTACCACTAATAACCACACAACAGGGTCTATCCTAGGCTGTTTGGGATTTCCTCTGCCAACAGAATGAATCCAAATTTTCTCTTTAGCTTCAGGTAAAGTTTTTGGACAAGGGCAAAAAGTAGCCTTATTCTTCATCAAAATATCACAAGGCCAGTCTCCAGGCCACATACTAACACTCTTCTCCTCTGAAACCTCTTGAGCCAGGCCCCAACAGTTCACATCGCTCTTAGTATCACTCTCTTCCATGCTTCTACCAGTATTGCCCATTAAGCAGTGCTTAAAACACTCCACTGCTTTCCTAATCCACAGTCTCAAGGTACATATTCCTTCGAACAAAAACATGGTCAGGCCTATCAGAGCAATATACTATTCCTGGTACTGACTTCTGTCTTAATTAGGGTTTCTATTGCTGTGAAGAGTCACCATGACTACAGCAACTCTTATTAAGGAAAAACATTTAATTGGGGTGGCTTACGTTTTCATAGGTTTAATCCATTATCATCATGGTGTGACATGTTGGCATGCAGACAGACATGACGCTGGAGAAGAGGCTGAGAGTCCTATATCTTAAGTTAAGGTCAACAGGAAATGAACTGAGGCAGTGGGTGTGGCTTGAGCATATATGATACCTCAAAGCCTGCCTCCAAAGTAACACACTTCCTCCAACACGGCCACACCCACTCCAACAAAGTCATACCTTCGAATAGTGCCACTGCCTTTGGGGGCCAATTTCTTTCAAACAATCAAAGAGATTATTAAGGTTTACAATGAAAAGGCCTTAAAAAGTTGAGGAAGAGGTGCTACCCAGATAGCATTGGGGTTGCTTAGCTTCCATGCCAACTCTGGGGTTGACTAAGGAGTAGCCATTTCTGTAGACATCAGATACTATGAAGCTGATAATATAAACCTTGGAGAAATAGTGGACCAGATTCAACTCAGGCATAGCAGGAAACTGTTTCAGTGTGAGTAAAGGAAGTACTGCTATACTAAGTCAGGCATGACACACAGACACACCGGAGGTGCACAGAACACCACAAAAGACACAGGAACAAGCAGATGTCTCTTCATTCTCCAGGTTTGTAAAATTTCTCTGGCTCTTCTTGAGATCCAGGCAATAGTATAGACGTGTTTTAAGCCAGCAAGTTCCTAATTAAATACAATTAAAAGAGGGAGAGATGGAAGGACATAGTGCACTAGAAACCGAAAAAATAAATTAGAGTGGGTGAGAAATTGAAGAGTAAACTTTCCTTCTATATAGCAAAGAATCTAACAAAACACTTGATTTTGTACATTGTCCCCTCTGGTGTTTTTCTAGGCAAACATCGACACACCTTTTTGCTATTCCGGTTCTAAGCACCACACACATGCTGTCTGTGGTAGCGCAGCTGCCTGTGCTCTGTTCCTCCTAATGCCACCCCCTTATCCCTTCTAGCAGTGTCTGAACCTGTGACTGCCTTCTCATTTGTTTCTTCTGAGCTACCAAGGCGCACCTGTGCTCCCGGAGTCTATCTCCATCACTCCAGTACTAGGTTAAGTCGTTGTCCTGACCCTAAAAAGCTTCCCCATTGACCCTTCCTCTTGCTCTCAGCTGATAGGACTGACACAAGACTCTCCACACTTTCTTCTAGGAACTTAGCAGCATGTTATTATGAGACATTCTTCACAGCTTTCCTTTTGTTAAAGCTCCTCATGCATGTGGCTATTGGCTCTACAGAACTGTGAGCTCCTGAGGCTTCAGTGTTCTATTTACGACTGCCCCAGGGCACTTAGTGTTTCACACAGTCTGACTCTAAAGTTCTTTCTCTTAACTTGGTTAATTCATAGTTCCAAACATTTGCATAAGTTTGATTGCTCATGAAAGTGTGCATGCCTCAGATGTAGATCCTACACTATCATCTCAACTATATTGCCCTCAATTCCTCTAGTTGAGGATGGTCAGAGTTGGCCAGGAGCCTAAACACAGAGCTTCCTTCCCAACATATAGTTGAGCCTGACTGATGGCGCTGGACTTGAGTGTGCTCATTTAAGTCTAATGAGGTCCAAAGAGGCGACCGTATGACTCATAACATGAAGTCATTTTTCCAATTAGTATTCTGACAAATGCATTAGAAGGAGAGCCCTTTCAATAGATTTCCACAGCTGCTGAAGGGATCAGGTGTCAGAAGATTTTCAGCTTTGTTCTGCTGTTCTGGTCAAATCACTTATATTTAACCAGACCGCCTCTTGATCCAGCTGGTGATGATCGTATGTCATTTGAACCTGGGCCTCATTTTAAAATGGTCCTCGTTACAATATTGCAACTGAAGAAACTGGGTGGTGGGGGGCATCAAAGACAACTTTTGATGAAGTCATTAGTATTTTTTAAAAATAAGATGATTTCCACATAGCAAATTTTTTAAAGTGTATTTTTAAGGATGATCCTGTTCATCAGGCTTAGTCCTGGTATAAAGCACACATTTGCAAACATAAGAAAAAGAACTAGAGATCATTCTAAAATAGCATCCAGTTCCACTCTGGCTTTTGAGCCTTTTGTTCAAAGTCAGCACAAATGGTCTCATTTGGACAGAAAGTACCAAGGATTGCAAAATCATTCATTGCTCTCCAAGCCCATCAGACTCAGTGGTTTAGGATGTTACCATGCACAACCCAGTGGGTGCACAAAGGAATGAGTGAGAACCCCACTTCAGGACTGTCCCCAGCTTCAATGGCCGGTATTCAACAGCAGCCAGTAGGATCTTGGAGAAGTTAGGTTACATCCATTTTACAAATATTTCTTGAACGCAAATTTTCCAAGTAATTAAGAAATGCTGTGTTTTAATATCATCTTTCAAGAATGTAGAAGCCGCTTCATTTGTTACAGGATAAGTCAAATTTGCCTATTTATTTCAAGTAAGTATATTGAATTCTGTCATGATAAGGATTTCAGGTGTGATTTTTAGAGATGTAAAAATAAACTTCATTCAATAACAGAAATAAAATTTGCAAGCATCCATTTTGTACTTGGCAGTTAATATTTATAGTATGATGAAACCATTCTTATTCTCTCATTATATATCATTGATAAAATAATTTTATACATAAAGTAAAATTAAATTTTAAAGCAGTAAGCCAGCACCTTTATTTTTGCTCCCTTTTAGCTTTTCAAATCTCAGTTCTAATAATATGTTGTTTCAGGATACTTTTTGAAATGTTTTATTATTTTACTATTTTTTCTCACTTAATAAGGAAATCATGCTTGTTATGGTCATATTCATTTTATTTATTTTACTTATGTTTAGTTTGAAGCTGATTTTTTATTATTAATTGACAAATAAAAGTGAATATATTTCCTTGTTCAACATAATATTATATATACATATATATGTGTATATATGTCATGTATCTCCAAGCATCATGCCATATATATGAATATATATACATTTATAAGGTGGAATGGCTAAATTGAACTAGATAATTAATATGTGTATTATCTTATATAGTTATTCTCCTGATGAGACTATTTATAATCTACATAACATTTTCAAAAATTCAATATCATTAGCTGTAGTTACATGTTGTGCACAATACCACTCTTGAACTTATTCTTTTTTTACTAAAATTATGTCTTTTGACTAGCATTCTTTCATTTCTGTTCCAACCCCCTAGCCACCATTATCTTCTCAAATTCTGTTAATAAACTGCTTAACAAAGTATTCCTCTTTTAAGTAATATCATGCAGTATTTCATTTTCTGTGCCTGTCTTATTTCATCTCACATATGCACTTCAGATTTTCCCATGATGTGGCAAATTACAGGATTTCCTTCTTTCCAATGACTGAATGAGAGATATTCCATTTTAAGAGACGAGAGAGAGAGAGAGAGAGAGAGAGAGAGAGAGAGAGAGAGAGAGAGAGTTTGTGTGTGTGTGTGTGTGTGCATGCGTGTGATTGTGTGTGTGTGTGTGTTTGCACATGCACGCGCATGTGCACACGATCATCCTTCATCTATAAATGGGTATTTAGGCAAGTTTCACATTTTAGCAATTGTGAATAACAATTTAATGTACATGGAACTCTAGATAAGTCTTCAATCTACTGATTTAATTTCCTTCACACATATCCACAGCATGGAGCTAATGGGATCATCATGCTTTTTATTAACACTCACATATACTTATTTTTCTAATTACTCAAATGGTAGAAGAGTCATACATGAGAAAAATAAAATTTTTCATTCTAAATGAAATATGGGGATTAAATATGTGTCCATGAGTCCTGTGAATTTATAAATAATCCTCTGTGCTACCTTTTGTATCCTCCATGATAAAAATCCCCTTAAAATTTGGATAATGATTTGTCAGCTTTATAATACATTAGAACATGAGCAAAGCCATTGAGACAAGAAAACCAGAAACAGAATAAATCTGAAGAAAAAAAAATTGTTTAAAGAAAGAGGATATCCAAAACTAAACTGTTTCAAATCATTCATGGAAAACCACTTCGTTCTAGAAAAGAAGAGTGTGGGGGTCACATTCACCTTAAGGACACATGGTTACTTCTTTTCATGAGCCAGAGATTTTAATTTCTTCTTATGTTAAAGCATATATATGGAATATTATACCAGTGAAGCGATACAGAAAAATATCAAAACATCTGTATGAAGACAAGTCATCTACACTAGGCCACACATCACATCTAACTTATGCTGATTTTGTAAGCAAAGCTGTAGTGAACATAACTGCATCCATTCCTTTATGAGTTGTGTGTGGTTTTTCTTCATGCTACTCATGCTAAAGTAAGTAATCATAACAAACTGCATACCACAGAATTAAATACATATACATTTATTACCTGGCTTCTTATAGAAAAAGTTTGTTGTGATTTTTTTCAAATACATGAGCAATTTGTCTATGTTCTTTTATACATCAGTTTCATCTTTTTAAGCTCAGTTAAGTCTTATCACCAAAGAATTATGTCACGCATATAAAGAAATGTCAAGGCTACTTTTGTGGGCAGAAGTACAGAGAGCTCATTTCAGCTCCCTAAGTTGGAAGAAAACCTGGGCATTTATACCTAAAGATAAAAATAGACTACATGTTTGTAAATACTTGAAACATTGCATACTTTGCTTTGAGTTAAGTTATTTCAGATATATGTAGCTATCTCTCTTTTTTCTTATTTTTCTTCTATAACACGAGAATTGAGATAACCATTGCACTTATAAGAAACATGGTATTCTACACACATGCTAGCAAGTGGCTTTAAACATTTCTGGGTTTTTATGGGGGGAAGATTAGGGTGTTATGTGTAAGTGTGTGTGTGTGTGTGTGTGTGTGTGTGTGTGTGTGTGCTCATGTGTGAGTGCTTGAGTATGGAGATCAGAAGATGACATCAGAAATCGTCCACTATCACTTTTCATCTTTGCTTTTGAGTAAAAGTCTCTCACTGAACCCAGAGCTCACTTACTGACGAGGCTAGCTGGCCAGTGAGGTTCAGGGATCAGCCCATCTCCTATTCTGCCCCAAAATGAGGTTTATAGGTTGGCATGAGTACTATTCACTTTTACATGGATTCTGGGCATCTAAACTCAAGTCCTAATGATTACTCCACAAGCATTTTACTTACCTAGCCATCTCCTTAACCCCAAATTAAACATTTCTTCTTTTTTATTTTGTTTTGTTTTTCAAGACAGGGTTTCTCTGTGTAGTTTTGGTGCCTGTCCTGGATCTCGCTCTGTAGACCAGGTTGGCCTCCATCTCACAGAGATCCACCTGGCTCTGCCTCCCGAGTGCTGGGATTAAAGGCATGTGCAAGTTAAACATTTCTGAAGAAGGAAATGTTGTAAATGAAGAAGGCACAGGACTTAAAGAGAACACATTGAATAGTAAACTTTCATTTGAACCTGTGAGCCAGGGAATTCTCCTTTCTGCAGTTGCCAAAAGAAAAAAAATTTCATGGCTATCTTTTTTGGGGGAAACATGAACACAAAATATAACTTAATACCTCCTAGCATCCAGTATCTAGAGATTTCTTAAACTATCAATGACACTAAGCATTGTTTGAAACAAGGAAAGGGACTCCTGGAAATTATTTAATTGTGGCTTATCATATTTACTATTTAGTAAAAAGTACTATTTAGGAAAAAGACCAAGTCTTCCTGTCGTTTTCCAGGTTTGGGACAGGGAGATCATTTAACTTTGCTCAGGCTCAGAACTTATTGCTCAGCTTTTGTTCACATATTTGCTTTGAATGATACAGGTATTAAGCCTCATTTTCATAGCAAAAAAATAAAATTACATAAAGATACTGGATTGAGGGGATGTCAAGACATCTCATTTGGTAAAGGGCTTGTGGTATAAGCCTGAGGGTTTGAGTTCAATCCTCAGAACCTACACAAAAAGCAAGACAAGGTGCTGTGCTCGGTAACACCGTTGCTGGTGATACAGAAAAAAGGTTGTTTCCTAGGGCTCTCTGGCCAACTGACCAAGCCTCTTCTGGAAGCCCTGGCCAGGAAGACTTCAAAAATAATGGGGACACCACCTGAGAAATGATATCCGAGGTTGATTTCTGGCCTCCACGCACATACCTACCCATATACATTTGAATTCTAAATTTCAATGTTTTTACCCATAACTACAGAGAATAGCAAAATTATTCTATATTCTAATAGTATTATCCTACTTAATTATCTTCAGAGTGTATTGGAAAAGTATATGTCAAATTGTCATTAGTTATAACTTCAAAGGTAAAATGTAAACCAACATATTGCACAAGCCTATGAAAAATGCCACTTAATAGAAATTCAAGAAGAGATCAAATTCACTCTCCTTGAGTGACTATCCCCGAAATTCGACGCTGTTATGTCCTGAGTAGAAGACACTTGCATATGCACATGTACACCACCTCCAGAAATTAGAGTAGACAAAGCAGAGTAGTTATAGTGAAATAATGCTGTGGATATCGCTATATGTCAATAAACACTGATTGGCCAATAGCCAGACAGGAAGTATAGGCGGGACTAACAGAGAAGGGAGGAGAGGGAACAGGAAGGTGAAAGGGGAGAGACTGGCTGGAGCTGCGGCGAGGAGAAGGAAGATGTAAAGTACCGGTAAGCCACGAGCCACGTGGCAAAGTAGAGATTAATAGAAATGGGCTAAATATAAGAGTAAGAGCTAGACAATGATAGGCCTGAGCTAATGGCCAAGCAGTTTAAATAATGTAAGCGTCTGTGTGCTTATTTTGTAAATGGTTTTTGGGACTGGTGGGACTTGGGAGCTGGTGGGACTTGGGAGCTCGAGAGAAATTTTCCAGCAACAAAATAATGATGTGGTAGACAGGGGGTAACAACGAAAAACTTTAATTTGACAAAATTTACTGTAACTTTAGGAAAGACATTCAGCTCAGTCGACTCTCTCTCTCCTCGTCTTGACCCTGGGTTAATATTTCGTTTGAGTCAAGTAAACCATATGTAGGAGAGATGTTATTTCAACCCATAGTGAAAGGGACAGATGGACAGTTTGCCTACATAAAATTTAAGTGTATGTATTTTGATATACTTAAATCATGTAAGAACTAATAGTGCTGCGTGCATTTCCATTGCTTTACTTTGGCTGATTAAGTAAACTAAAATGTAGTGAACACAATGTTGGTAATCTCTGTAGCTGCTTCTTGGAAGTCTTTACATTAAACATATCTAGTGAATAATCACCACCGATGAAATTCTCTAAAGATGGCTCCAAATTCAACACTGTAATTTTCAAGGAAACCTTATTTTTTCTATGACTATTAAATATGCATTTAATTGTCACACTTTTTAAAAAGCCCATATACAAAACAAAATGACAATACAAACACCCTGCAATACACAAATCTAAGAATATATGTCATGAGGGACTTCATAATGAAAATGTCTTTAAAGAAGCATTTTCTGTCCTATTTCAGTCATTAAAATGTGCTTTTTGAAATCACTGGTCAATGTGTATATACTTAAAAGAAGCCATGAGTTGTACATATAAAAATTCTTGTGAGTTCAAATCAAATTGGATGTAACAAGTTAGTAACTTAAACCCTTCAAAAGTCACAGAAAGTACATTGCATCATGTGTCTTCATACAATGTTATACCTTCATTTGGTATTTAAACATTTCAAGAAACAAAAGCCAGTCAAATACTTAAAGCACTATGTATATTTATGTTTTTTGTGGTAGTTTGTACTTTAAAAGAAACAATTTCCTTCCAATGTGCCTCAGTTCTGGTGGGAAGGCTCAAAGAAACTAGAATAAAAACCAAAAGAAGCACAACCAAAATACTGATTCACTTTGCTAGCAAATGATGTTCTTTGAGGACTTCTGAAAGGAGACAAGCTCCCTTAGAGTGAAGTGGGCTATTTCTAATACTCAGTACTTCACATTAGAATTTTGGACGAAAGGAAAAAAAATAAGAGCAAAATGCCTGTACCCAATGATAATTATGCAACACTAGTATGAGATGACCCACAACAACAACAAAAAATTTTAAAAGGCATCCCATGTACACAAAGTTTAAAAGAATTGGAAGTATCTGGTTCAATCAAGAAAAGGTCAAAAGAGGCTTTAAACGTTGTTTCTAAACATCTAAAGGTAAGCTTTCTGAAAGGGGAATTGAATATTTCCTTAGAACATGAAGCAAAAAAGAAAAGAAAACAGAAAAAACAAGTCAGAGTATAAACTTGCAGGCAGCCAGATCATTGTCTAATAAAAGAAAAACACTAAAAATTATAATGAAGGATGTTCCAAGTAGGGCCCTGCTTCTTCAGCACCCAGTATGGTGGGTCTCCTCTAACTAAAGTGGTCCAGTCAGGGCCTAGCAGTCCATCCCACATCAGCTCATTAGCAGTTAGCTCAATTACATGAAATCTTAGGTTATGTAAGCTTGGAAGTTTTATTTTTCAAGTTATTCCTCGGGAAAATGGAACAGGCATGCCTCTTCAAAACAAGCAATGAGCAATATTAAAAGGCCAATTTTGAGACTCACAACATTAGTATAATCTGCTAGTTGCTGGAAATTAAGACAAATAAAAAAGAAAACCAGAGAAAGCTTACTTGTATAGAACAGGTCAGTTCAAAAGTACACACTACACACAATACTGAAATTACACAAACTATCAGCTTTTATTCATCTTCACTGACAAACAAATAAACACCTAGGAATAAAAACATTGCTCCAGAAGAATACAGTGGCTTCTCTCTTTCTTTATGACTTCTTATCTCTTGGATGTTAAAAGACAAATCCGGTTCAAGGGCCATAAACTAATAAATATGCTTGAACTATCCATAACGCATTTAATTCCTTTATGCTTCACATAGAAAAAAGAAATATCTCCATGAAGCATTTAGAAAATTAGGAATAAAAATATAATAGAACAGTTAATCAGAGCAACAAATAAGTCCTTCTGCTCAGGAAGGCATGAAATAAATGCAAAGGAAAGTTGGATGCTTTTGTTTAACATGTGGTGCAGACACTTCCTCCCATCACCTCGGTCCTGTCCACAACAGTACTTTAGGCTTGGCAGTAAGACTAGAATTATAGAGTGGTTTTGTGTTCGGGTTCCTGCTTGTTCCACTAAATGCTTATTAAAGAATACCATAATGCGCTTCTTAATCTATAGTTTCTCTTTCTGTCCCATAGAGATTAATATTTAGGAGGTAATAATACAGTTATTTAGTTGCAGGATTTGTTTGAACTCTCTGAGTTAGCTACTAAGTTTGTAAAATTATCATTCTTGGAGTAATGCTGAAACAAGATGTTTATCAACAATATTCCTAGAAAATAAAGATTTTGTTGTCAAAGCAGGATTCTTGCAGTCAACGTGTTTCTGAAATAGCAGAGGAAGTAGCATACGCTAACATGGGTATGAAAGTTGCTGTCAGATTTCCTTATGTCATGGAAACAATGCAAATGCACCCTCTCCCTTGTAAAATAACAACAAGCTTGGGAAATGAACACCAGGTAACTGATTCATCAACCAATGCCAGTAAGGATGCAGGAAGAGAAGTTTTAGGTTTTCAAGAAAGTGGTATAATGCCAATCTGCCATCCTGGGTTGCTTCAAATGTCTGTACTTTTTTGTTTTGTTTTTCAAGACAGGGTTTCTCTGTATAGTTTAGGTGCTTGTCTTAGATCTTGCTCTGCAGACCAGGCTGGCCTTAAACTCACAGAGATCTGCCTGGCTCTGCCTCCCGAGTGCTGGGATTAAAGGTGTGCATCATCATCACCACCACCACCACCACCACCACCACCACCACCCAGCCAATTGTCTGTTCTTTAATAGTTAAAAAAAATCAAACTACTTTAACAGTTGCAAATTAGCATTTGAAGTTTCTCATTTTAATTTAAATTAATAAAAAATGTCTATTTTATTTCTACAACTCTCCTCCTATATCAGGCCTATGTTCTAGTCAGATAACATCCTTTTCACAAGTATGGCTGATAGACTTTTGGTTATCTTAAAAAATATCCCCCTATCCACATTCCATTTCTTGTTATTACAGTTTTAATAAGAAAAGATAATCCATTTGGGGCTATATAATTACTATTGATTTGCTTTCACCTTTAAATGTACTTTCAAGTAACACAGTGCTCTGGGGCTGCTCTTTCATCAGGCTTACAGTGATTTTTTTGTAAAGTGATTTTGGTCTTAGTCAGGACTGCCTGAGCAAAGTGGATTAATAATCAATAAAACAAACTCATCTATGAAAAGTTTTGATCTCTACATACATTGGTTGGTTTAAAAATTCATCTTAACAGCACACCTTCAAAGAGACTACTGTAAAGCCCGGGTTTCAGTTTTTCAAATTGTCCATTAGGAAAATGAGGGAGAGAGCATGATCAAATTAAGAAGCACATGGCTTTGTACTGAGTTGTAAATATTCCTTATAGCTGCCTTCAGAACTCGTTATGTGACATATCTGATGGTTCTTAATGATGTACATATCCTAGATATTGATGCCATATACATTAAATGATAATAAAAAGAAGTTGTTCTTGTCTAGTGAGCACAATCAGACAGGTTTTGGCAAGAGGGCCCAAATTACACATGAAATTTTTGGAATAATTGGGAACAAGGAAACAGGATTGGAACATGGTGTTCTTTTCCAACATTTAAAATATGTGTTGTATTTATCCACTGGCGATCTGTCTTGGACAATTTAGGACTTGCATAAATGTCCTAAATTCTTATACAAAGAATGAGAGAAAACCCAGACTATTGTAAATCAGTGTTTCCTCTCAAACTCCAGTATCTTTCTTGAATTTCAAAGATTGTTTTTGACTCTGAAAATCAGATAATTGGACTTCCAACTCCTTCCCTGGACTTCTAAGGTTTCTTTTCTTCTCCTCTGGGAATGCACCCTTCTGGTTCATTGGCCATTATCAAATAACCATATCAAACAGACATGGTGTAGCTTGAACTTTCTGTTGTTGGGGAAAGCCTCCCATTATGGGTAGATGCCATGCAAGCTACTAAGTTGATGGTTTCTTTTTAGTGTGACATGGTATACAGTTTACTTTTCTTACATGCTCCAAATCACAGCTATGTTACTGATCAGAACACAGCAGAAGGTTTACCTTGATTTGACCAAATATAGGTGATGATATAATTTCCTGAAATATTATTGTTAGTGCTCTCTCCCACCTTTTTTTTTATACCTCAAATTTTAGATTGTGTCTGTGTGATAGAGCCCAGAACAAGGGCCTTTACGTGGAAATCTGAGTGGACTGAAACCTCCTTTATATTCTACTTGTCTTGAGCTATATGCATGATTCTGAAAATGTATTGACTTGGCAGAATGGAAACTTAGCTCTTTGGTTTAAGAAAATATTTCTCTGACAATCCAAGTACATGGAGGGCAAGACAAGAATGGTAATATAACTTTCATAGTGTCCACCCAGATGGGCAGCCTTTCCCCAACAGCGTGAAGCTCAGGCTAGATCATGTCTAATAGTGTTATTACAGAGTGGTCAATGGACCAGCAGCGTGCATTCCTAGAGGAGATGAAGGGAGACTTTAGAAGCCCGGGGAAGAAGTTGGAAGTTAAATGATTTGGGTTTTTTTTTTCTTTTTTTAGATTCAAAAACAATCTTTGAAATTCAAGAAAGATACTGGAGCTTTGAGAGGAAACACTTTGATTTACAATAGTCTGGGTTTTCTCTCATTTTTTTTTCAAGTTTCAAAAGGCTAAGAAGTGAAAGTTATAAAAAGAGATTGAAAACAGAGTGTAAAGAAAGCTGAACTAACCCTAGAAAGAGTCAAAGGCTGTCGTGTCTGAGGAGAAAGGACTATTTCCAGAAAAGACTAAAACTGCCTCGCTCTTGCCCAACCCATTCTTCAATGTCCAATTTTCAGACTATGTCATCCCCAGATACTTGGTGATCCCCCAAGGATGGAAATTGTCCCTTGTCCCCACTGAATAGCTCCAAGGTTATAGCAAGCTTTTTCAGAGTTCCCTGAGTGCAGAAGTTTCATGGAAGCAGTAGTGTTGATATGACCACAACATACCTCACCATGAGTGAACTGAGTCAAACTTCCAGCTTTCCTGCAGCCCAAAAGCTCGGCATAGAGGATAAAGGATCTGCTGTGGCTTTAAGAACAGAATGGAAAGGAATAAACAACTTGGTAAAGTGAAGAGAACAGAAAGTCTGTAGAGGCAAGAATGACATCTAAGAGAATAACACTGAGGAATCAGACAGCTAATAGCAGTAGCTGGAGGTTTTCAATCTGGGTTAGGACTTCTTCACACAAAACTATTTCCTTTAACTAGCTGTGCACGGTCCCTGCAGGATCTACTTTTCTTGTGGTTATGACCAGACTTTTAGCAAGAGGTAACTTAACGGAGGAAGGGTTACTTTGACAGACAGTTAAGAAAGAATATAGACCACTATGATGGGGAAGGCTAAGCAGCGCAAGTCTGAGACCATCAGTCACATGGTCTCTTCAACTAGGAAGCAGAGAATGAGCAGGAAGTAGAAACAGGGAGAAAAACATCAAAGCCCAGCATAGCGTTCGGAGTCTTCCAGCAAGGTCCTACCTCTGAAGTTTCCACGGCCTTCCAAAACAGCACCTCCAGTCAGGAGCATGCGCATAACGAGTGAGTCTGTTGGAAACATTTTGCATCCAAACCATAGCACTCTTAATTAAACTGTTATTTAAATAATGTTTTTGTTCATGTTATTTACATCTTTATTTCAATGAAAAACAGTTGCATGGTCTGTGGACTAGGATTTGCCTCCAAAGATACACACATTTTCTGGCCTGAATGTGAAACATCTCACCTAGGTTCCTGAATCTCCCCACTCAGTCTCCAGTTGATGACATTGTTAGGGAAGGTTTGGAGCTTTAAGAAGTGTGGCCTTGGGGACTGGTCCTGTCTTCTAGTTTCTTCCATTATTTGAGTGCAGATGCAATGGGGGCCATTCCTTCGTCGCATGCTGCAATGCCCTACCTGCCTGCTGCATGTCTTCTCCACCGAAATCTTATCCTGCAACCCTAAGACAACACACATCATTTCTTCCTTAAGCTGCTTTTGTTGGGGCATTTTATCTCGACAATGAGAAAGAAACTAAAACAACACTCTATAAAAGAATATAAAAACAGAGCAGAAGAGAATTCTAGAGAGTTACTCAAATTAATACCTTTTTTTTTTTTTTTTGGTTTTTCGAGACAGGGTTTCCCTGTGTAGCTTTGTGCCTTTCCTGGAACTCACTTGGTAGCCCAGGCTGGCCTTGAACTCACGGAGATCCTCCTGGCTCTGCCTCTCGAGTGCTGGGATTAAAGGCGTGCGCCACCACCGCCGGCAATAACATTGTTTTTAAACAGTCATTAAAGTACAATTTTATTATACAAAATTCTGTTGACCTATTACGTTTTGGCGCACTTGGTTGTCATGATTATTTATTCACTTGTGATTTCAAAGTGAGGCGACTTATCAAGTAGCCAGAGATACCTTTGTGTCTAAACTGAGAAAATGAATTGAAAGGGATAAAGTGGATGGATGATAGAATGCAGCAAAACCACATTAAGGGCATTGATAAAAACAAAGCTTTTGTCTGAAAAATCAGAGTCATGGTTTATTTTGTTAGCACCAAAAAAGCAGACATTGCCTGAGAATATTAGTTTCAATATAGATTCACTATCTGGATGTTTATATCTGTATTATGGCTATGAGTAGTAAACTCATTTGTAAGCTCACAAATGCTTGTATCCACTGATCAAGGTTAGTCATATTTCTTTAAGGCTGAGCACACTTGAAAAAACTGAGTTTAATCTTCAATAAATTACACCATCACAGCAAAAAGACCCAGATAAAAGAACCAAGTTCTGTGACAGCAGTGTCCCAACGTGCAAAGTGAAACATGGCCTGAGGATTCATCACTGCATATTTTAGAAAATATAATCTTTTTTTCTTGAATGTATTTGCGTAGTAAAATCATTTAATTATAATGTGTGAATGTGTATATAAAGACTTCAGTGAGAAGACAAAATCTCCCAGAAATTTCACCTAGAGTGAGACTGTGGATAAAATACAAGGCATTTTTTATGCTGGGTGTGAAAAAGCTGACTAAAATATTTACGTATTAATATCCCATTGCAAAGATCACTGTTAGCTCATTGGCCTTAAATTATTCACTGGGTTCGATGGTTATTATTTTTGGCTGCTGCAGTCAGGACCTTATAAATACATTTCTTAGGTCATGCCCTCTACTTTTCATCTAAGCCTTGCTATCCCCTCTCGCTTCTAAAAGTGAACATTACATGAAATTACCTGACATTCAACCTCAGCGAGTCAAACACTTTTCTAAACTACTAATGAAACTACAAAAATATTGTTTTCAGGAAATAAAGTATTTTAGTATCAATTCTAATAAAAGTTTTAAAATGGGAATCATTACAGTAACTTCCTTAAGAACAAAAATTATCATATCAAAATACTTTATAAATAGACTTTGAAATATTTTAAATAAGAAATTGTTCTTGTTAGCACCTTTATATAATAGACATTTTAAGTAGTTTCCCATTTGTCTTACCGTGTGTGAACTGAGCAATAGTATGATTTATCCCAAAAAGCAAGAATCTCAGAGCACACTCGACTGGAAATATCTTTGTTTGCCCCTCAGCTGTTTCAAATACATTGCTTTGAATTCATATACAGTAAAGGATATGCCTCCTCATGGATGGGGAGGAGGGATACAGGACTTACTAGGAACAGTCTGATCCAGATCAAAGAATCAATATAGAATTTAGGGAGAAAAAAAGGTCCTTTTTGTATATGACCAAGTTTGGAAACCAAAAGATAAAACTGAGCTCTTGACTGATGGTTAATCTTAGAATATCAGAGCCTTAGTTTCATTCCGTATAAAATATCCTATCAGAAAGAAACTCTAGGGGAGAAAAGATTTTTTTTAGCTCACAATGTCATGTCATAGTCCATCACCTCAGGGAAGTCAAGGCAACAGGAACTTAAAAGAGCTGGTCACATCACATCCACAATCTACACTGAAGAGCAATTAGCTAAAGAGAAATTAGGTAAAGCCTTCTTGTCTCGACTCACTTCTCTACTCTTGGAGAACTCAGGACCTAAACTTAGGGAATGGTGGGCGAGATCTTCCCATGTCAATCAATTTAACATAATGAGGACAATCCACCAGCAATGTGTCCACAGGCCGACTTAAACTAAACAGCCTATGATTGAGACTCTTCTCAAGTGTCTCTGGATTGGGTCAAACTTACAATTAAAACTGACCACCACAGTCTGTCAGATAACCTGTGATGTCACATGTAACTACATCTTCAATCTTAAGCATCAGAGAAATACATTTTACTTCACAGGGTGTACTATGCGTTTCCCCACTTTCGGCAGGCGAGTCCTTCTCTCTGAGTCTGATTCCAAGCTTCTCTATGCTTCTGAATTTTCTGGTTACTTCATATCTAATTATTAATTCATTAAATAAATATTTCTGTGTGTCAGCTAGGCATTATGAATCATGTTAACAATGCTTCTAAAGTCCACCAGGCCTAGACGCAGGCCTCTCTACTACTAGAAATGTGTGTGTCTCTGGTTAAACCTCATTTCTTGGCCACTGTTTTCTTCTTTTGATTATTTTTGGGGGTGTTTGTGTGTGGGTGGGGGTGTAGGTGTGGATGCATGCTTGTGGATATACGCTCACGTGCATGTGTTTGTGTGTGTGTGTATGGATATGTAAGTGAAAGCCAGAGGAAAACTTTGCCTGTTGTTTCTCAAAACTGTCCATCTTATTCTTTGAGACAGAGTCAGTCATTAGCCTAGGACTTGCTGAGAAGGCTGGTCTGGTAGGCCCACTAACCCTCAAGATCCTCCTGCTTCCGCCTTGTCTGCTGTAAGATCACGAGCATGCACCACTACGCCCAACTTTTTACATAGTTTCTTAAGATAAAATTCAGATCCTCATGTTTGTGTGGCAATTACCTTACTTTGTGAGCTATCCACTTTACTCCTAATGGCTTTATATCACAGCAGACGGGCATCAAAAGACCTCTCCAGGTACCCTCACACTCCCAAACTTCTATCTTTCCCTATGAAATATTGCCCTCAGTTCAATAAGGACTCCTAAAACTCCAGCTGTCATGGGAACAAGTTTCTTTTTTAAGGACAATTTAAAAATAATAAGCTCTTGTTTGAATGGATGAGAATGACCCCAAAAGGCTCATATGTTTGAATACTTGGTCCTAATTGGTGGAAGAGTTTGGGAAGGATTAGGAAGTCTGGCCTTGTTGGAGGAGGTGTGCACTGAAGGTGGACTTGAAGCTTCAAAAGCCCATGCCAGTCCCAGTTTTTATCTCTCTGCCTCAGTGACTGCTCCAGTAGCACACCTGCCTGCCTGCTACTCCACTCCCTGTCACAGTCATGAACTGACTCTCTGAAACTGTAAGCAAGGTCCCAATTAAATGCCTAAATGCCTTGTTTTATAAGTTGCCTTGGTCATGGTGTCTCTACAGCTAAAGGACCGCAATTAAGACCCTGAGCCCGCTAGGCAGCGATGGTGCACCCCTTTAATCCCAGCACTTGGGAGGCAAAGCCAGGTGGATCTCTGTGAGTTTGAGGCCAGCCTGGTCTATGGAGCAAGACCCAGGACAGGCACCAAAACTACGCAGAGAAACCTTGTCTCTAAAAACAAATAAATAAACAAACAAATTTTTAAAAAGACCCTAAGCCTATGGACATGTTTTGAGTAGCTAGTTTAGCTTATATTCTATGTTCTTTAGTTCAGCTATTGTGTTCTCTGAGACCAGAATATTCTTTTGAGAAGCAGTATTTTAAGCTAATATTGAGAGCAGACTCTGGTACCTGTCCTAGTTTGGTTGCTATTGCTGTGATAAAATACTATTTATTACCAAGGCAACTTATTTAAAAGAAAGAAAGAAAGAAAGAAAGAAAGAAAGAAAGAAAGAAAGAAAGAAAGAAAGAAAGAAAGAAAGGAAGAAAGGAAGGAAGGAAGGAAGGAAGGAAGGAAGAAAGAAAGAAAGAAAGAAAGAAAGAAAGAAAGAAAGAAAGAAAGAAAGAAAGAAAGAAAGGAAGGAAGAAAGAAAGGAAGAAAGAAAGAAAGAAAGAAAACATTTATTGAGGTTTCCAGTTTCAGAGGGTTGGAGTCCATGATGGTGGAGCTAAGGCAACAGCTAAGAGCTCACATCTTGAATCCAAAGCAGACAGAATGGGTAGCAGTCTTGTGAAACTCCAAATCCTGCACCCAGTGACACATCTCCTCCAACAAGTCCACTCCTCCTTATCCTTCCCATATATTTTAACACACAGGTTAGTAGTAACCAACACACTGACAAGTTGAATCGACCCGTCACAAATTGATGGGTCCCATTTTTCATTCTGACAGTACATGAGAATGCTCATTTGTGCATATCTTTATCAATAGTAATTAGTGACCAACTTTAAAATTTGTGGGCAGATGGATGAGTAAGACTGATGAATTTCAGTTTGGTGAGGGTTTCTTTGATATTGAAGATTTTGATAGGTTGGCCTGGTGATTTGTCATTTGTGTTTCTTCTGCAAGTTTTTTCGATGCATGTTTGTCTCTTGTGGTCACCTTTTGTGCTACTCATTACTTTCCTATTAGTTGCTAAGAATTCAGGGCATATTCTAGACAGCAGCTTTTGACTGCATGAAGACCCTGTTTGAAGGTGCTGTTACTCTAATGCTTTAATATATAATCTAGTTAAGTGCTTATCTTTAATGTGTGTGCTTTACCTAGTCACTACACTAATCTTTTTTATTTTTAGATTTTTTTTTCCTTTTTAGATTTACTTGTTTTATACATATGAGTGTTTTGTCTGCATGGTCTGTGCACCACACTCATGACTGGTTCATTCAGAAGCCAGAAGAGGGCATCAGCTCCCCTGGAAGTAGAGTTATGAGTGGTTATGAGGATCTAAACAAGGATTCTCTGCTAGAGCAGCAAACGGTCTTAGCCCCCCCAATCATCTCTAGGCCCTTGGATTTCTAAAATCTCAGAAATATAACTTTATAGTCTGATGATGTAAAAATAGTATACATTTGCCTTCTTATTAATGTTTGTAAAGTACCTAGTACAATCAGAATGTTATATGGCATAAATAAGGATCTGATTTCCCTTTTTGAACATATTTATAAAAAACAAAACAAGGGTAACATGTATATAAGCTCTTCTAATTGAATTGTTTATTATTTCCCCCCATGATTTGGCATAACTAGTGTGTGTGTGTGTGTGTGTGTGTGTGTGTGTGTGTGTGTTCATAAAGCAAAGACAAGAAGAGAAAGAATGAATCTGTAGTATTTCACTACTTTACGATATAAATCACTACAAATTTCCATTATGATATATTCTTCTTGCTGAGTTCTTAGGAGGCACAGTTTTGAATTGCCTATTGTTGGGTCTCTCTCTCTGACTCACCACTCACACTTCCTGGTGTGACTGCTGCTTTTTTTTTTTTTTTTTTAATGTGAGCATAGTTGGTTGGCTGTAATCCTTGCTGATTCTCTACTTGCAAATTTCAGTAATTTTCCTGAAGCCTAGTTTCTGCTCACTTATCTATTCAGTGTTCCTGTTTCAGCTGAGAGTTTCCTTAATTGAGATATCCTTGAAGATTCCCCTTATGTCTTTAAAGTTCAGAAATTGATAAAAGTATGACTATGACTTTGGTTCATTTTAGTTGACAAAATCTTAGTTTGTGAGTATCTAATCTGCTTAATACATCTAATTTGTTTCTAATTCCAGCTGTTATGTTTTTAATCTGGAGATATTTACAAATGAATCACTTTAAAACAGTCTCCTGACCTGTGCCTGATAATCACGTGTCTTTCACAATGCATTCTATGACTTATTTTTAACACAAAAATAAAAAGACATTTGTATTGCATACTTGATATTATAACTGTCTGCACATTTCATGAGTCTAAGTATGCAACCTGAAGTGTTTGCTAGTTTGCTCAAGTGCCTTGGGGCATTTGTCTTATGTCTTTAGGAAAACAACAAGAACAACAACAAAACACTGTGAAACCATATTTCCTGGATGTCTAGCTGCAGGGAGGATTTCTCTAGTCAGAACCACTTTAGGCACTGCTATCTCTACTCGGAACTGTTTCACTGAATGTTCTTTTGGTTATTTGTCTTCGGTTGTTGGTAATACAGAGGTTTACTCTGACCTGGCACTCATCAGGTAAAACGGGCTTGCTGAGATGTCTTCCTCCTGCTCAGCCTCTTCAGTGCTGAGGTCACAGTTGTGTTATCAGACCTGCAGGCTTAAATAACTTTGCTTTCCCCTCTCCCCCATTGTCTTTGTCCTCTTTTGTCTCACTGTTGGGTATATTTGAACATGAAGGTCCCTTCTTAGTAAACACTACCACTGAACTAGATCCCTAGCTACAGTCCATTTCTTTTAGTGTGAGTGGTACTGGGATTTAGTCATTGTTAGCATTCTAGCTCTGAGCACTAAATAGAGTCTTGCAGTTATAATTTTGTTGATGGTCTCATGCCGATGAAGACCTCTCTCTCTCTCTCTCTCTCTCTGGCCTCAGGCTCTGTCTCTCTCTGTCTCTGTTTCTCTCCTCCCCTCTCCCTCACTCCAATGCTTTATTTCCTAGATACCTACCAAAGACAAGGACTACTGGAGTACTGCTTACTTTTATATGATTAGATGTTCTAATATATCTACCTGTGTACATTGTATCTTGCACTAAATCAATCAGATACACAGTTAACAATTTCCCCTTTGTATTGTATTCATGGTTTTTGTTGCTATGAAGAAAAGTCTTTTCAGTGATTCTGTTAGGGGTGGGGAGAATTTTTCTCCTGAAGATCAAGAGTGAATAATACTTACCAGATACTCTTACTTTTCCTCTTGTGTGATGTATAATTATTTTTCTTAGAGACAATGAGAGGATATGAATTTATGGGCTCTTCCTCTCATAGTGGTTTCTAGTCACATGAATTAAAACATTCTCTTTATTCTCCAACTCTTATTTTCCACTCCACCATTTCTCAAAATCTTTTTCTCAACCAATTCGAGCTGTTATGAACTTCTATGTAGTAACTTTCCCCTCCAGATCTATGTCTTAGTGGTGCTGCCTCGGGAGAACTCCAAAAGAGTCAGTGGAAGAGACCTTGTGGTCTCTTCTCTCATGGTATCTGAATGGATTAAAGGAGGGGTGAGCCAAGCTCAGCCATCAGATTTGATTTCTGAGAATATGTAAGTTTGGTTGCAGAAATAGACTAGAAATGAAAAGGAAGAGTTATATTTTTTCAAGAATATATGGTGTTTTTAAATAAATTAATGTCTTTTAGAGTTTTTCTTCATTACATTTTGACTAGTTTAAAACTGTTTAGTTTTATTTTGTGAATATGAGTGTTTTTCCGGATTGTATGTCTGTGTTCTGTTTGAGTGCCTAGTCCCCACAGAGGCCAGAAGAGGACATTGTATCCCACAGAACTAGAGTTATAAATGGTTGTGATCTATCATGTGGGTGCTTCAAATTGAGCCCTGGTCCTTCAGAAGAGCTCTCAGTCCTCTTCATTGCTGAGCCGTCTATTCAGGACCTAGTTTCTTAATTACATTAAAAGACTAAGCAAATATCTAATAATTAAGCATGTAGTCTAAAAGACTCTAAGTTTGATTCTAGAAAATTCGTATACTATCATATACTAGGTTAGACCTTAGAAAAATGTGATGGTTAAGATTGATTGACATAGTAGCCCAGATTGGGCTGAAACTCATGACAAGCCTACTGTTTTAGGCTTCCAAATTCTGAGATTACAAGCACAGGTTACCATTTCTGGCTTAAATATAAATCTAAAATCTATAGTACATGCCAAGTATCAAGTGAACAAAATAGTCCAGAGTTCATGATCCAAAAATGTACATCATCTTTTGTCAATGTACATAAAATTTAGGTTTTTCTTTTTTCTTTTTTTGGAGGGAGAGGGTTTGTTGAGGCACAGTCTTAACCTATAGCTCAGACATGTAGCCATTCTGACCTTAATTTCACAAGAAGTGTGCTGCCTCAGACTACCTGAGAACTAGGATTACAGATGTGAGCCACCACACATGCCTTTTGTGTTTATTCTTAATAATCAGTAAACAATAAGTTTCATTACCTAAGTCTATATTTACTATCTTTTACTACTCAAAATGTCCCCACAAAAAGCAAACTATAACACAAATTTAAGTAGACTAAATAAAATATCTGCAATATCCATTTCACACAAGCTCCACGTATTCAACATTCTGTTCATGGAACTTCTGATACTGGTGTGTTGTGATAATATGAGCAGCAGTGATACTGCTGAGATTCTGTGACTATCCAGCATCTCTCAGCAGGATCAGTGGTATATGCTACATTGACTGTAAACTTGAATATCTGCAAGTCTCATGTGATCTTGCTCACAAGAGCATATTGGAAATTTTTCCTCTGATCCAGAGTGGAGAACTATGAAGCAACAGAACAGGAAAAAACAAAGACAGCACAGTTGGTATTAATGTGCTCTGCAGTTGATATACAATGCGTCATACACTAACAGATTCGTAGAGATACATATCCAAAACTCAAAATTTCATAAGCAAGTGAAAATGGACCATAAGAAGTCAGAAGATCAACATCAGACTATTTACTATAACAGTCATGCTTTCACATTTCACTGTGCTGTTTTTACATATCTTAACATACACATGATTTATCAGAAAATCAGATTAGCATCTTTTTCTGTCAAACATCAGCTGAACTACAGCAAGACTAAGAAACAGTGGCTAAGTATTTTCCTTCCATTATGAAGAGTGCTAGTGTTTGCTCCAGTACAGACCTCAGCCACTTCCTCTTGACCAGCTTCAGTTAATCTCTTGGAGGGCTTCCCAGCCAAGCTTTCAAGCAATCAGGACAGATGTGGGTTCCATTGGAACAAAGAAGCTCAGGTAACTGTCTTGAAAGTAAACACCATCAAACAAATAATGCCATACAAAAGCTCCCAGCCCTTCACATTTTTATTCTTCAGTATCTGCTGCAGCAGGGGAGGGGGAGGGGGTTGAAGGGTGGGAGAGAGAAGAAAAGAAAAGGATACAGTGATTTTGAGATTAAGAGTAAGAATAGCTAGACTCTTAAATTTCTACTATAAAACTTTGGCCAATTTTTGTTCCCTTGAAAAATGTAGACAATCAAACCTTTGGCTCCAATTGTCCCTTGAATTGTCAGTTGTTACAAGAAACTTGAAATAGTACCTGAAACCCTTGTTCATATTGTTCAGGTAATTTGAGTAAGATTTTCACTCTTAGAATAAACACAAGGTTTCTACTAAGCAAAGCTATTCAGATTTTAAGGGATAACTTCAGGATGTGAATTGAGAAGGAAGATCTGGGGAGTCTTAGGACTCAATTCTAAGACACCTTGTCACACGGGAGCCATGGTGTGTGATTTAAATGTGTAAGTGGCATGATCAACCTCCCACTTACCTAAGAATAGAGTTACTGCTGGACGCTGCTATCTCACAACCCTGAGGTACAATATGATAATGACACCACTTATCACCAGTGCATAAATAAGAAGAAAAAAAGAAAAGCTGCAAGCATTTTAACTAGAAAGAAAACCAAATTAAAATATTAATTTACTGATTAATATAACATTAGCTGACCTATTTTCTCTAGCTTGTTAAACAACAAAGACTGTGAAGCTTAATAACTGCCTGAAAGATAAATGTTTTAGGAATTCCCATGGAGATGTTTAGCTCCTTTTAAAACACCATTAAAGATGTGCCTCACACATACTGGAGGATTTTATTCTTTTTATGATGAAGTATCTTATTTACATTTGTTAATACAGCCTAAAGAGTTGGAATTTGTTTAAGGGTTCCCCTTATTCTAAAACTAAGACAAACAGATGTTGTTGTCCTTGTGCTCAGTGACTCGATGTAGAATTAAATTCTTTGAAAGTTATTCCAGTCACACCTGAAAATGTATATATTAAAACTACTATTCATGAATTGAGAGAATAATTGAATTTTAGACTAGAAGCCTGCAAACTTCTTTCCATGTGTGCATAGGCTCCAGGATTTGTAAACTCAAGTAGGCCTTCAAAGATACACATTTTAAAAGAAAAGAGAGCTGGCTTTTGCATTGAGAAAACTTGGTTCATTGTGCAATGTTTGGAGCATCATGTTTTTTTTTTTTCCTTATGAAGCAGAAGAATTTAAGTTTTCTCCTTTCTTTCTTGAATTCTTAAACTACCATCCAGCGATCAGCCAAGAAACAACTCACTTTGATGTTGGTGCTCTCACCAAATTTGCCAAAAGCTGAATGGCATGATGGGTTATAGTTCGGATCAAGTGAGGTCAGTGTAGTTCTCTCCTGGACAGGAAAGCAAGATTTTTCAAGACTATCAAGTAATTGCTACACTGAGTAAAATGGGAAGAAAATAATTCAATATATATAAATACATATAAAATGACATGGTGCTATTGTGGAAAGTCTTTAATATCTAGTCCACTGGTAAGAAAAAAGTCCCAATATTTCATTTATTGGCTAGCCTAGAACAAATGCTCCCACCATGCCTGACCAAGCTGTTGAGATAACCACACTGAATGTGAATTTAGCACAAGTTGTCCACAGTTGGTCCCATGAACAGTTACACACAGGAGACCCACCATTCTCCTAGGCCTCTTCTGAAGACTGTGTCTACAGCTAATCAACCTAAGAAATGGGTTGACACCTCCTTTCACTACCTCTCAGCATAAAGAAGACAAGGCATTTTTACAATATAAAAAAAAGGGTTACATTTTCCAAGCTCAGTGTCTCTGAGCAGTGCCAGAAATCCACTGAGCATAATAGCATTCATCTGGGCAAATGTTACAATTTCATGTTGACGCCTGTGCTATCAATAATGACATCTTTTTTTATCTGTATATTCATGTCTTCTGCCAGAATATCGGAAACAATTTCAGGGTAGCTTATAAGTACTGAGATTGAGTAAAATAAAATGTGGAATCTGACTGATGTCCTGTGAGCCGAAATTGATGGAAAAGTATATGATCACATATATGCAAGAAGTTTCCATTTAGTAGCAGTGTCTCAGAATATAGTTTTATTGATCACACCTCTGAAATAACAAGAAATTGTTGTATGAATGCAAACTATTGAGAAACTTCAACTTCTAAATTATTCCACTAAAATTTGCATCTTGAAACATTCATTGGTTATTGATGCACTACGTTATTTCATTAGTAGATTTTTACCTGCTGAATTTTATTGCTATGATGAACTTTTGTAAAAATTGTCAGTGAGGCAAAGAAAATTAGAACATTCAAATGTAGGCCATTGTGTTCAATCAAAATGGAAGCTTTGACAGTTAAAGTTTTAAGCACTTTCTCTATGAATATATGTGGATATGGTTTTCTTTTGTTATGGGTTGCTTGTTTGTTGATTACAAAGTTTTGCCATGTAGCCCAGGGTATCTTCCAAAGAATTTTCTTCTAACCACAGTCTCCCCAGAGCTGGAATTTTAGGCACTCACCATTATGTTCAGCTTAATTATTAAATTTAGTTTCCTAACTTTAATTTCCAGTTATATTTGTAACATTGATAGTCAGATATTGTAGATATCTTCCAGTTATAATAAATGTTTGATAAAGTTCCTGGACTCTGGTATACACTTCAATATTCAATGCTAGAGAGAATTCAATTAGATTATGGCCAGAAAGTTGAGTTTGCTTCTAATACTTATCCAGTGGTTCATCCAGCTGCAGAGTAGGGAAAAGGACCAAAACACCTCCTTCATTTCATTTTCCTTCTTTCCAAAATATGTCTATCACTATTTTAAATAGACCTGTGTCGATGTATTATTTTTTCAAAATTATTTTATCACATACAAGAATGTTCTGTTATATAACATATATTTGATTTTGATTTTTTAATTTTAAAATTTAAATTAATGAAATGAATAACTAAGATTAAGGTAAATTTCAAAAGTGATTTAAAGTTTGAAGTTTAGTCTTTATTTTTAATCACTTCTTACTTTATAATAAGTAAGTAGATGCTGATTAAATTTTCAATAAATATTATAATTCTCAGTACATTCCTAAAGACATTAGCATAATCTAGTGTTTCTTTAATAAGGTATTAAACATGAAGATCTTGATAAACTAGTATAAACAGATACTTAATGAACAAAAATTATTGTGCCCATATTAAGTTCTAAATGTTGCTCAATTCAAACTAACAAAAAATGTTAATCAAGTAATGCTAGTTAATAATACTGTGAAAATTCTTCGTGTATCTCATATGACCAGAAGTAATTACTATATAACTAATTGTATTAAAATAATGCAATTTCAAACACATTAGCTATAACATATTGGAATTTCATCTAGTTTGCCTAGTATTGTATATTATTATCATGAAAACTAGTCATTTTATATGACATTATAACAAATAAGAACCGTAAAAGGCACAAAGGTATTATGTGGAAATTTTAAAAATAAATGTTGATCTATTTTTAACTCTTTGAGAAATCCATGTAAAGTAAATTCTTTGTTTTGTTTCTTGGATGACAAGCTCCTTCTCACTCACACTCAGCCACTCCTTGAGCTCTGCCCCAGGGCTAGGAAAGCATCTCATGGCATTCTAATAGGTCCGTGCCCTGTACCTATTAGAGATAATGTAAGAGAAATGGTGCCAAGAATGTGCCGAATAAAGGTCTCATGTTTATTTCAGTTGCTTTCAGAGCATGTGAAGACTACTCTCCTGTAGTATCCTCTTCATTGTGCCCTAACACTCACTGTAAGATGAATGCTGTTTTGTTAAAACTATGCCTAGCTCCATTTAAAGCACATTCCCATATATTCTACATCAGGTAGCCTGTCCATAAAAGGTATAGTGATAACCCACTGACAAGTTGGGATCTAATGTGGAGGAAGCTTTTGGGCCAGGAACCAAGGGGTAAACCACAATGTATTGCAGAAGTCAATTTTGAAAATTGATTTGCAAAAAGAAACAATTTGGAAATTCATGTCTTATTGTGAAGAATACCCCTGAGAATTTGGCATTGTCAAAACCACTTAAAGGGCAAAGGCCCCTGAGATCAAGTCTTTGCAGCTCAAAGTAAAATGGAATAAAAATTTACGTATGTTCAATACCTGCCCCATATTTTTGTTATAATTGAACAAACTTTAAAGATAAGTTTGTTAATACTCTTATCATGCTTATTTTTAAGTAACAAATGAGCACAACTATAAAAGGATTATACTTAATATCATGGTTTGACTCTGAAATGTCCCCACAGGCTCATATTTTTGAGCACAAGCTTCTTCCTTCAATTTCACCCTCTGAAACCGAAAATTTTTAAATAGGTTACAGTGTGTTTAACAATGTGCATAGACTTAAGAAAAGAATAAGGATATAGTCATAGAAAAAAAAAGAATGGTTTAAAAATAAAGTTTTAAAGAGAGATGTTAAGTAATATAAAAAAAAGAATAAGCCACATAAGATGGGAAATGCACAGGGAGTCTGGGTCCTGTGTGTTATTGTGTTGACTTTGAATGTTTTGAATGCTGACAAGCAAACATCGGCTGCTAAGAGACTTGGGTTGTGAACAGGACTGATAAATTGAACCAACCTAGATACTATAGGAATGCCTTAGCTTTAGAAAAAGAAATTTAAAAAAATGTGTTACTTTGGAAAAGAGGTTTTGTTTTTGTTTCCACAGGAAACAAGAGGCTGTGGATTTGTTTCAGATTAATGTGGATCAGGTTTGATCAAGGGAGACCTCCTGAACCATGACAGGTGATATATATCAACAAAGGTTATAGCTGGTTTCCCAGGACTTGGTCATTATCGCAAATTTTCTCTCTGGAACCCTAAAGATGCTTCACCCACAGACAGCAGGAAGCAGTTTGGAGAACATGACATTCATTTTCCCAAGAGGAGTGTTATTTGGTGGGTTATAGTTGTTTGTTATCATTTCGGGGAATATAGGAATAATAAGATAAAAGGGTTGATTATTGAATCTACTTTAAATAATAGGGCAGATTATTAAATCTACTATAAAATAACAATTATTAATCTCAATATTTTATGCTTGTAAGGACTTTTGTTTATTGATACAAATTTTCTATTCTTGTTTAAAGGATTTTTGTATATTGATACAAATTTAAGGTTATTTTTGTTACAACATATTGTATATATATTTCTACTCTTGAAGTATTGTACCTATGCAGTTCATTTTAAAAGGTAAGGTAAAATTCTAATTTTGGAAAGCTATTGTTATAAAGTATTTAGGATAATCAAGAAACACAGGTCAGTAGTTAGTCATCTATAACAATCAAAATTGGAGATATGTTAAGTATGTTTTCAAGGTTAAACAGCTATATTTTAGACAGATAGATGATTTTCAAATACTTCAAAGACCTATAGAATATGGTATTTAAAATGCTTTGTTAACACAAGGTTTTTTTAATGACTATGAGACATGTCTGCTCTTGGTAGCACCAATTTACTTCAGAGATGATGGATGGGTGTTGAAGAAACTCCTTACAGAGTTTCCTTTCATTTTGACAAGATTAGTCACTGGGCAAAGAAACTGCTCTTACATTTGACTGCTTGGCAATATGTTGCGTAAGCTGGACATGCAGAACCCACAGGAAAGTGACCACTAAACTTTTTCAAAACAGGTGTGATGGTCCTTCAGGGTTCCTGCTTCACAGAAGAAACAGCCAGATGTTCTCCAGGACACAGAGGAAAGAAACTAAAGAATGTTGCCAATATAGGTGGGACAGTCTTTCAAATTTCCTGCTTCACTGAAAAGTCTGCCAGACACTATGGGCCTGTAGGCTGAGGATGGATGCTCCAACATTGCAGAGGAACTTTGGGTGACTGTCCAGGCAGCCAAATGTCTCTCTTGTTAGATAAAATTATATCCTTCTGGGTCTTTGATGGAGCTGAAGACTAGATAGTTATAGTTGCAGTTTCCTTAGTTATGATAGAAAGTAAATTGGGGGTAAAACTTTAGATTCACTAAGATAGGATAGATGATGCATTACTTTCTCTGAACATGCTAACTACAAAAAAATAGAATATTGTAAATGAAATCTTTTACTTGATAACTGTTTTTGTTGTATATAGTTTTACTATGTTAAAGTTAAAACCTTTCTTCCTATTTAGACAAAAGGGAGGATTATCTAAAGTTTATAGGTAGCATATTTTAAGTATGCCAGGTATTTTTTTCTCTTTGTGTGTGTACATGTATGTGTGTTCATGCTTGTGAATGAAGGTGTTTCTGTTTCATGGTGTCATTGTGGTGTTTAGAAGACAGACTATTGTGTTGGTCCTTGCCTTCTGTGTTGACAGAGACAGGCTCTCTCTGGCCTGGGAGCTTGTGGGACTATCTTGACTTTACCTCCAGCCTCACCGTGGGAGCGCAGGGATTGGAGATACATATAGTGGGGTCAGGCTTTAGGAGAGACCTGTGATCTGAACTCAGATCTTCATGCCTTTGCAGCAAACACTTAACCTATCGAACCATCTTCTCGGCCAACATCAGTTCTTTTTTTGTAATGCTTCTCAAACCTGGAGAAACATATTGCATAGGAATACAGCATTTAAAGTGAAGTACAACCCAATAAAAATTCACCACTTCATTGGAAAAAAAATTTATTTTTTTTATTTTATAATTTAACTTAATTTTACATATCAGCCATGGATTCCCTTGTTCTCCCCCCTCCCACCCCACCCCTGCCTTCCCCCCAGCCCACCCCCCCCATTCCCATCTCCTCCAGGGCAAAGACTCCCCTGAGGATTGAGTTCAACCTGGTAGATTCAGTCCAGGCAGGTCCAGTCTCCTCCTCCCAGGCTGAGCCAAGTGTCCCTGTATAAGCCCCAGGTTCCAAACAGCCAGCTCATGCACTGAGGACAGAACCCGGTCCCACTGCCTGGATGCCTCCCAAACAGATCAAGCTAATCAGCTGTCTCACTTATCCAGAAGGCCTGATCCTGTTGGGGCCTCCTCAGCTATTGGTTCATAGTTTATGTGTTTCCATTTGTTTGGCTATTTGTCCCTGTGCTTTTTCCAACCTTGGTCTCCTATATTTTATTTTTTATTTGCTTTTACCTGTGGATAATAGCACTTATTCACTCTGGCTTCACTCACCTGTTATTTTAGTGATATGCATTTCACAGGGAGATAAGGATAAATCCTTTATTTTACTAATAAGATTCTACCCCTCTAGGTAGTTTAGTTTTGCTTTTTCTGAAAAAAAATAGATATATGTTCAATATAACTTTAGCTGCTTAAAAATGTTTCTTTTTTCAGTTCTTAGAACACTATTTCAATTTGAAAGTGGAAACTTGTAACACAGTTTAAACAAACAGAATTCTCATGAGAACCATCACTGATATACTTGTATAATAATTTATACTAAGGTAAAGTCAAATATTAAGAAGCTGTATAGTGGAATCTACTTACTGTGGACTTGGGAGGCTTACGGTTCTCACTAAATTACTGACTTAAAGAAAACAAAAGCTGAGGCTCGGGATTTTCAGTCTCAGGTTAGAATGCTGCTATTGGAAGAGAAGGGTAGCCATAAATACGGTGATTTCTGTGTCAATTTCATTGTAAAAGCAAACAGGACAAAGTTCAGAAGCATTAATTCATAGCCTAGGCTGTGGCAAACCTCTGTCACAAATATAACACAGATGTGCCCCAGGTAAAAAATATTGAGAAAACTAATGTGTATTCAGACAAATCTTCCAGGTGTGTTGTAAGGCTACTTTTCATGAAGTTTTATATGGAAATAAAATAGAATTAATACATTTAACTTATCACTACAAGAGAAGCCCATGCCGATACACCTATCAAAACTCAGTCTCCTCGGGCTTTCTGTGTGCCGTATGATGACACAGGGTTTCCCACTCAGCCCTGTTGTTCTCCTTATTCTCCTGTGTCTGCCAGTTCTCCTCTTCCTCTGGCTTCTTCTTCCCTCTTCATTTAAGCCTTTAATTCCTATAGGGATTTTTTTTTTTAATCAAAAGCATCTAGCCCTGTAGCTTGAGTTTTTCTGCCTGGCCCACAGTCAGGACAAATCTCTTTCACCTGCCAGTCCCACAGCCGCTCAGACCCAACCAAGTAAACACAGAGACTTATATTGCTTACAAACTGTATGGCCGTGGCAGGCTTCTTGCTAATTGTCCTTATATCTTAAATTAATCCATTTCTATAAATCTATACCTTGCCACATAGCTCGTGGCTTACCAGCATCTTTACATGCTGCTTGTCCTGGCTGTGCCTGGCAGTGACTCCCTCCGCCTTCCTGTTCTTTTTATTCTCTCTGTTAGTCGCGCCAATACTTCCTGCCTAGCCAATGGCCAATCAGTGTTTTATTAGCAACACATTTGCCATACAGAACATCCCACAGCATAGCCCTTCATCATAATATTCTGTTTGCCAGTTTCAGTCATCATGAACCTATTCTGCTTCTACTAACAGCAATTTCATAAGGATGTTTTCTTGTTAGATAGAATTAAAGGTAGTCTGTTGCTTATTTTGAGAGACGTTTTTAACATCATCTTGGAAACTAATTTTATGATTAACAATAAATAGTTATATGTCTGTTTTAAGTTTTATGCCCTGGATAGTATACATAGTGGTTAATACAAAGAAATCCCCCTTCAAAACCAACCTGCTTAAAAAAAAATTATTAAACTCATGAAATATCTTTTGTTCCACTGCTATTCCCATATTCCTCTCTTCTATTTTATATCTTAAGCCTCATCTCTCTTCAGAAACTTTAATCTATTAATAAGGCCCATTTGCCAATCAATTCACTAGCTACTGTCTACATGTTACCACTTACAGCACATGTGATGTTGTAAACTTACTCCTACAATATTCATTACATACAATAGAATATTCAAAATTCATTCAATTCATACAATAAAATATTATGGTCTAAGAGGTCTAGCCACTAAAATGTCCCTTTTTTCTACCAAATGAAAAAAATGAAGTAGCAATTCACAAGGGAGACAGAGCCAACAGCTACCAATGGTGATGAAAGGAAAGCCCGTCGGGCTGCAGGGATGCTGCAGTAGGCGACGTTCTTGCGATGCAAACACCAGGACCTCAGTTCCAACCCCTAGAACCACGTGGAAGTTGGATGTGTTAATACAGGTCTGTCTCCTCAGTGCCTCTGTGGTGAAACGGTGGGTGGAGACAGAACCCTAGCAGCTCACAGGTAGCGTGCCTAGTATACTCGGAGGCAAACAACAAAATGACTCTGTCTCAAAAAGAGTGGGGGGTGAGAACTCGGACCGGAAGTTGTCTTTAACCGCCATGGAGCCCTGTGACATATGCTGTACACACACACATGTCATCTTCTCCACAGAAAGAAGAAAGAAGGGGACAAGGAAAAGGAAGAAAGGAAGAGGGAGAGGCAGAAGAGAGGAAGGGGGGATGGGAGAACAGGACAGAGGAAGGAAGGAAAGAGAGAGGGAAAAAGAGGGAGAGAAGAAACTAAGTTAAGGTTCTAACTTAAACATTCAGGCATGTGGGGGCGGGGGGCCAGAAGAATTCCAGAAAACAGTCACCAGAAAGCGTTGAGATTGTTTGGATGGCTTCAAGGAATCACTTTACAAAACACAGAGAACTAATATTGAAAAAAATTTATTAAACAAGTTTACCTCACAAATTAAGTATGATATAAAATACTTGTAACCCAGTTTTATTTCTGAAGATTTCATGACCTTTGAAAGACCATTTTGAAAAATAATGAGTTATAATTATAGTATGTTACATTTTTAAACAGAAGAATCATTCCAATTCTCCAGAGCTTACTAGGATGCAATTCAGTCACAGTGGGAGGCAGGAAGAAGAGATCTGCAGCTCTTTGCATGAAAGCAATGGGTGATGGAAATGGAGGGATGGCTCTGGGCTTATAGGACCTGCTCTGCCAGAGGACCTTAGCTTGCCGAGCACATACATCAGACAGCTTACAACTGTCCATAGCTCCAGCTTCAGAGCGTCTTACACTCTCTCCTGGTATCCTCGAACAGACATACACTCACAGATTTACACACATACACACACAAATAAAATAAAAGTCAATAAAAAGAATAATGGATGCAAATGATAAAATTACTATTTAAATATGGCACTAAACACAAGAGCACAAAGCTCTGTGATTTCTACTGTAAAATAGATTTTCATGTGACAAGCTTCACATGCTATCACTCAGGGCACTTATTTTCAGGTAGACAGCACCTAATACACATAATAACACACATAATCACCCAATTGGTTAACTGGATCATAACAGTTAATATAATTTATGTTTCGATATCATTTAGTCATGAACAGAAACCTACAACTCTAGAAATCATTGAGTTATAACATCTAAGCTAAAGAATAATTGTTATATTTTAATGAGAATGAAAATATGATTTTTCCCTCAGTTTTTGATGCCTCACCAAATTACTCATATGGGTTACTTGACCAATCTGGAGGTGCTAGTTGTAATTTTATGTTTCTGTCCAAAATGACACTAGCATTCACAGCAAAGCACATGAAGAAGTGGATTGTAAAGGGAGTGTTCTCAAGTGACTAATACTACAGAAGAGTGAGGAGCCAGGCAGAAAGCTTGGTTGCCTTTGTGCCTGTTCTGCAAGCATGAGGAACTACGTTCTGATCCCCAACACTCACATAAGAAGAGGAGGTGTGCATTCAAAGCCCAGAGTAGATGATGAGACAGAGATTGGTGGGTCTCTGAAGCTCTTTAGACAGCCGGGATTGCCGAATCAGTAGGTTTCCTTTCCTATGGGAGACCCTGTCTCAAAAAATAAAGCTTTAGAATGAGTGGGGAAAAATCTCAAAGTCAAACTCTATCCTCTATGCAAATCTGCATACACACTGTACACTCATAATAACAAGTACATATGCCACATACACACAACTTACCAAACACACATACATACAGAACACACGCATAACACAGCACGCATAAACACATGCAAATTGTTTAAAGAAAATATGTAACACACCAACAGGCCCTAATCAATATTTATGATATTCTTTCTTTGTTTTCTTTATTTAGTGCTTTGATAATTATGTAGTATGGGGACTTTTTTTCTGGTCCAATCTATTTGGTGTTCTGTAAGATTCTTGTACCTTTATAGGCATGTCCTTCTTTAGATTATGGAATTTTTCTTCTGTGGTTTTGTTGAATATATTTTCTTTGTCTTTGAGCTGGGATTGTTCTTCTCCTACCCCTCCTATTATTCTTAGGTTTAGTCTTTTCATGGTGCCCCAGATTTCCTGGGTATTTTGTGTTAGGAATTTCTTTTAGATTTCAGGTTTTCTTTGACTGATGAAACTGTTTCTTCTATCATTTCTTCAACACCTGAGATCATCTCCTCCATCTCCTGTATTCTGTTGGTGATGCTTACATCTATAGTTCCTGCTTCACTTACCCAGATTTTCAATTTTTCTTTTATTTTGAACACGATTTTGTTATTTTGGTAACTTTTAAACTTTATATGTGAAAGAAACGCAAGATATATATATATATATATATATATATATCATTCATGACTGGCTTATTTCCCTCAAGATTATGTTTGTAGAAACTGTTCTTTTTGTTGTATATAGCTATATCATGTTTTGTCCTCATACATAGCTCCATTCTATAAATATATCCTTCCCTATTATTTATTTATGCTCCACAGCAGACACATCTCATATAGTTTGAGACCACCACAGGGACGGTGCCCCTGTGAGCATTCTCACGTATTTAATGCTGTGGTCACAGTAAGAGAAGTTGCTTTAACACTGTGAATCTAATTTGTCAAACAGAATCCCAGTAATATTTTTGAGCGTGTTTTCTGGTTGTGATTCCTAAAATTCTGTCTGATTACTGTTCATGACAATTGAGAAGAAGTTGTTGTAGCACAAACCTTTAATCCCAATGCATAGTGGGCAGAAGCAGATGAATCTCTGTGAGACTGAGGAGAGCCTGGTCTACATAGTGATTTCCAGGGTAGCCAGTGCTAGACAGACATAGTCTCAAAGAAGCAAGCAAAACCAACAAACAAATGAATGAAAGTTGAGTTTGATAAAGGTAAGGTAATAAAACTTGAAATGGCATCTTTCTCAAAATCTCAAATCTGACAAGACTCCTGGACTTTGGTGAGTTTCTGGGGGCTCTCGTTTGTGTCAAAAATTAGCTTCTTTCATCCAAGTGTGGGCCATGAGTCTTGAGACTCTAATGATGTCTATGAAATGAACTTTGTGATTCTGTAGTGTTTCTTAAAAACCAATGTTCATCACAATGCACATGGGATGAGATTGGACAGGTATATGAAGACATGAGTAAAAACACCAAAGCCAAGTAAAGGAACAAATCCACTACCCTTGATAGTGCCTATTTGCAAGCTGGTCCGCTCTGCTCTCCTCAAGCCCTGATTTTGCTGCTGTTTGACCACTAATATGCAGTCTGTCATGGATAAGTTTTCATTTTCCCACTTATATAAATGAAATTATAAAGTATGCATTCTCTTTGCAAAAACACTTCCCGAGGTAGTCGTGTTTGTTTTAATATTCATGTATTAATCTAAAGTTGGTTCCTCTTCATTTCTGAGTAGTATTCCATTACAGACATAACACTGCATTATTCATTGGTTTGTTGATGAAAATTTGTATGTATTTAGATAATCTTTTTATTGTTTGCTAATACTATGAATCATATTAACTTTTTAAATAGATTTGAACTAATACAGAAAAATAAACTTCTGTTTATGAAATAATGTGATACTTTGGTAAATATATGCATTTATGCTTAATCAGATTAGTGTATTCCTTCAAAGGTCTATCATTTCTTCAAGCTAAAAACATTGAAAAATCATCGGCCGGGCGTTGGTGGCGCACGCCTTTAATCCCAGCACTCGGGAGGCAGAGCCAGGCGGATCTCTGTGAGTTCGAGGCCAGCCTGGGCTACCAAGTGAGCTCCAGGAAAGGCGCAAAGCTACACAGAGAAACCCTGTCTCGAAAAACCAAAAAAAAAAAAAAAAAAGAAAAAAAGAAAAACATTCAAAAATCATCTCTAGCCTCTTTACACAAACAATGTTGTTATTTTTAGTCACCCTCCTGTACAATAGCATACCAGAGATTCTTAATCTAACTGTAAGTTAATGCTCACTGATGATTCTGTCCTTCGCTCTGTCCCTCCCTCTCCACCTTCCTCTGTTCTGTTGGGCTACTTTCTCCATCTCTGTCGAACAACAGGTGACTACGGAGCAGAACAAGCCCAGCACATTTTCCATTCCACATGTAAGAGTGGCTATGTAACACAGTCTTTCCCTGCCTGGCTTTACACGTAGCATTATGATCCCCGGTTGCACCATGTTGCTGCCAATGTTATCATCTCCTTCTTTTTATGGCTGAATAGTTTGCACTAGTTTTGTGGGTAACATCGTTATGCATTCATCATTTGGTTAGACAGTTTGCTTTTCACTTCTTGGCTGCTGTGAACAAGGCTCAGTAAACAAGTGAGTGTAGATGTCTCAATATCTTTGGCCATGTATGGAGCAGTGGGATTGTTGTGTCATATGAAAATTCTGCCACTCAAAGTGTCCAAGGCCTCCCTCCTCCACATCCTGCCAGCACTTGCTATCTTGTCCTTTTGATAATGGCTATTTTTGCTGGAGTGAGGTGATGCATCCTGGAGGTCTTGACCCATATTTTCTAGTGATTAGTAACACAGTAAGCAAGAAAATTGCACAACTCAGTTCATTTCTATTGTTTTCCTTAAATTCATGAGCATACATCCTCACATCTTTATAAAATTAGTACGAGTGGTTATTAGGTGGCCAGAGTTCAGCCACTATTTTAATCATCATTGCTTTTTGCCTTTAGATAGGGAAACTCATACAATTAATGACAAGGGCATATTTTAGTGATTAAGTACAAGAGGATATGTAAAATTATTGACACATACTTAAAATCCAGTACCATTTTTCATCGTTCATTTCATTTAGAGTTTTTTTGAATTAAAAAGAGACATCATTTTATGGTAGAAAGAACATAAGAAAAGTTTCAGATAGCATGAAATGAGGTTGCTGGGTTGCTAGCTATAGGTATTAGCTATTTAAACTCTTGCAGTCTTGTTTTTATTATCAACACTGCATTCTGTCTTCAAGTATTGGCAAAAGTACAATGCTAAAGGTGGAGATTATGTTATAAATCTAAGAGGTCTTACATTTGTGTGAAAGTATTTTCAGTCTTTGCCTAAGGGATTTACTTTTAGTTTCAAATTTCATGTGTTTCTCATTTTCCAGATGAGCCATGTGTACCTACAAGGTTTCTGAAGCAAAGCCCTTATCTGTAAGATGGACATTTAAAATCCACCTAGCTCCTCCCACCAGGAAATTTAAAAATTTAATGGAAAAAGTATATTTTCAAGAATAAACTAGCACATTTTTTAAGAGCCACAAGAACAGCTTTCATACTGTCCCTATGGCATTTATGAAATTCAATAAATAGTGTCATAGTATTAGCATAAGACTTAGAAAAGTGTTTCCATACTGTGGATGTGGGATATTTAAACACATTGTGCCAAGGAGCCTTAAAATGTCTCTGAGCTGCAGAAGCAGCCTCCATTTTGTGATGCTGCAGACAGTTATGTTTCAATAGAAGTCTTCTCTTCTACAAATGTCATCTCACAACCTCTAGAAAATATTTGAGGCATAGTCCAGCCTGTATGAGGAGTGTTCACAGTTAACTACAGGCAGACTAGCCTGATACAAGAATCCCAGAAGCAAAGCAGAAGGTGCAGGGCTTTTTAAGACTGTCTATAAGAAATGTTAAATGTCATAGTGCATAATTTATCAATGCCAATAGCTTTCAGCACAGATCTGAGGGAATTAACCTATGCAGTCAAACTATCTGTCATATCACAATATTGAATTTCATACTTTTAATTAATAAAAGGTCAATCTATTGCTTTTATGGATGCAGCTGATCAATCCATTTTAAAAACATCTTTTATTTTATGTGCATAAGTGTTTTGCTTTCATAATATATATGTGTACTGTGTGCATGCCTGGTGTCTAGCAAGGTCAAAGGAGCGTGGCAAATCCTCTGGAACTGTAGTTATGGATGCTTGTGGACCTGCATGTGGGTGCTGTGAACTGAATCTAGCTGCTCTGCAAGAGCAACAGGTGCTTTTAACTATTGAGCTGTCCCTCTAGCCCCAGACAGATCTTGGTTTTACCTGCTTCTACAGTCTGAGTCCTTTTAGCGAGTTTCTGAGAATTTTCTACATAATTATCAGTATGAAAATTATCAGGCTTTTTGGTGTGTTAAAATGGCATCGAGTACAGCTGACCCTGCTAGCACAAATGTTTGTGGAAGTTGTAGAACTGGCATATTGTAATTCCCATCAATATACTAAGTCTAGAAAGGTTTTAGCTGACCATTTACATGAAGAAAAACTATTCTTTTTAACTTTATTTTTTTATTTTTTGAGATTGTATCATTTTCCCTCTCCCTTTCTTCTCTCCAAACCTTCATATATATCCCCTGAATTTGAAGTACAGTGTTCTTTACAGTCCTGGAAAGTGAAGCGAGCAGATCCATCAGGAAAGCACTTTGATACAGGTGCTGTCAAAAAACATATGTTATTACTTAACCTACTGATGCAACTCCTGGGTTCAATTGTCTGTTTACATTTGCCACTAAATCAAATTGTGCAAATTTAATGATACTGATGGTTGGCCTCTCTCTCTCTTACAAAAAAGATGTCTATTTCATGAGTCTACTTTGTAAAAAGTTACATTATAAGCTACCTGTTTTGAGGTTGTTGATGGTCTTAGCCCTTTGTACGTCATTGTAAATATTCCTACTTCAAATTTAAAAATAGTTTATGTGGAAAAAGAACAGTTAATGGTCATGAGTGTCCTATATTCTGGTTTTAGTTATTTCTTTTATTTTTGAGGTGATCTTGTACTAATTATTTTCTGTGAAATAAGTTGTTTCAATTCAGGATTTGTATGCATTTAGATAACTCATTCAAAGTGTTTTTCTGTGTATACCAAGTTTTAGTGAAAGACTAAATAATTAAAAGGCAAGAACTTTTCCCTCATTAAAACCATGCTATTCCAATCACTTGTTTTTATGCCTTCTAATGGTGCCCTATCATGTACTTGTGCCTTAATACTCCACTTTTCAAATCCAAATGCCAAGGAAGACAGAATGTCTTACAATGAGCCCCATTTTCCAGATTAATGCACCTGAGAAACATTTGTCCTTATTTAATATCCCTTACTCATTTCCTCTCCTGTTACAGGGATAGCACAGCTGTTTATCTGGCAATTATCTTTGAATCTATTAGTGAAATGTCTAAATTAATCATAAAAAGATAAGTGCATCCCAGAGTGACTGTGCCACAGCACAGGACTTTGTGTCTTTCTGTCTTTCTCCCTGGTTCCATCGGGCAGCGTTGTCTCTCGCTACTGTAGAACAAAATTCATTCCAGATAGAGCAACCCCATGTAGATGTGTTAGGATATACTATTCAATTCCTGTAAGATTATTACTTACTCTAGAAAGTCTGTTGTTCTCGGTTGCAGGTACAGAATAATTCTGAAGAGTTCACGATAAGTGATTTAATTAGGCATTATGGTCAGTATTCATAATACACTGAAATAATTCATCCAGAAGTTTGACAGATTCAATATTCTGATTAATAATAAGAATGAACATTGGTTTACTGCCTTTTTAATGCATGTGCTGTTTGGCAATGTAAAGACAGGGTAGGAAGAATCAAGCATGTGAACTGACAATAGAAAAGTGAGTTAAAAAGGAAAATGGTAGGTAAACATAAACTAGAGTGTGACACTGATCAGTTTACTCAGTTAAGGAACATTAGAATTTATAAGACATAAGCCATGCGAACATAATTAAGATGTGCTCTTCTTACATTTTTCCTTTTTTGAAATTAAAATATAAATATCATTTTCCCTTTACTCCCCCAAGCCACACCCACACACCCCTCCCCTTGCTCGAATCTGTAGCATCTGCTTTCTTTTTCTTTAATTGTTCCATTTATATAATTGGGAATATATAAAAAGTATTTTAAAAAACAAAGCTGTGTTCTTTGGGAGTTCCGCATCTGCTGAGGCAACAGCGATACAAAGGTGTAAACTGCCACAGAACTTTGTTAGCATCATTGTGGTAAGATGAAGGTACATGAAAACACAATGTGGGTCAGGATCCACGCCAGAAAACCTTCTCAGAGAGATGGCACAGACCTTTCTAGTGCAGCGATATGATCGTGCATGGGTGGACTAATATAAACAGGGGAGAAGGGGAGCACAAGAGTTAACCCCCCCAAAGACAAAGCCCAGCATCTTCTGTAGCAGTCAGAGAAAAAGGAGAGAAGGTCCTCAGATTTAACTGCATGTTTAGACACATCTTACCAACAAAATTAAACCAAGATAGAACAGCCTCCAAGGGTAGCAATTCTTCTCTTGGCTCAGATCTTAGCTTGTGTGGGTTGAAACATGATTATTAGAATGTATACACAGGATCGCTAAAATTACCGTGGAAGCGGAAGAAAAAGGCCATTTGTATTTTTGCATGCAACCTTGAGTTTTTTGGTGTCCGCTTATAATAGTTGTGTTTCTGTGTCATAAGACTGAGTGATAAATGCAGTTGTGCCTGTATTCCTTGTGGTTTGGAGTAACAGGGAGCAATGTGAATGCTAAGTGATTTTACTCACTCTCCAAGGGTCAGTGTCTACTTGGAGACCCATGAGAGGAGGATCTGATGACATAAGGCATAACCAATTAGCAAGAGATGAAGAGAAGAGCCACAATATAAGAGCACCTTATTTACCGGCTCTTGTGCGGAGGAATTGGGAGTGAAGATTTAAGAGGCAGGTTCACTTAGGTTTCCATCTGGACTGTTTATCTCGCTGGCTGTTGTTTTTTGTTCATTTGTTTCAAAACAAATTTCATGACTTCACTACACCATGGTTTCCTTGATGGTAAAATTGGACTAATCATTGTACCTTTTTATATACACTTAAAGAACCAATTGTGAGAGAGAGCATGGGCGTTTGTTTATAATCGTGCCTACCACACACAAATGCCGTCCATATAAGCTTAAGTGAAAGTGAGTGGAATATAGTTAATAAAGTACTAACATTGCAAAAGAAATTATTAATAAACAGGGTTAACCACAGACATTAACAATAATTATACCTCTGGCAAGGCGATGCTTGAATCTATATGTACACTGCCACAATAGTAACTTACTGTTTCATTCATGCTATAAATATTTCCTGAATATTTTTGTATTTACATTCCAAACAAAACAAGTTTTATTTTGCGACCAAATTTTGCCTTTGTAGAGATTTTATGCATATACATACATACATACATATATTAATCTATTCATATACATATGTATATATATGAATAGATAAATATATATTAATAGAGTCATATGATATATATGATAGTCATATACATTATATATATATATATATATCCCCACAATTTAAACCAACTAACATTTAATAAATGTACTTCTATTGTAGAAAAAAGGGAGATGTTATTCTGATAGTATATTTGGTTTTTTGGTTCTACTCCTCTGAAAATATATCTTACTGCTAATGGTTTTTTAACAAGTTTCTTTTTAAAAAATTAAGGGTGTGTGTGTGTGTGTGTGTGTGTGTGTGTGTGTGTACACATACCAATTATTCTGTATATACATATGTTCTCAGGACATTCTAGTGAATGCACCTAGAAATATGATTTTTCTAATGGATTAAATGTTAAATTACTCCAACAGAAAAAGGAGACTGGGGTTTATTTTTTATGCACCTGATTTCCTACAGTTAACCACAATATGTGTGATTTTCTAAGAAACAGACTGGTATATTAAAATTATATTTAATTAAACTTTACACCAAGTGGCTAATGGCAACCACATTACAGACTTGAATCCAATACAGAGCTAAATAATTCTAAACTTATGTTATAACTCTACATTTATAAAACTCATGTTCATTTAATGAAAGATATGAGTTTAAATTTTAAGATTTGACTCTTAACAAAAACATCTGTCTTAAAAGAGACATTTCAGAAATAATATCTGATGATACTGCTCTCCCATAGCAGATAACAGGCAGGTATTAACACTGTCTTTGTAAATTTTATTCATTAAGGTGTACTGTTTGAAACTCAGCAAAAGAAAAAATATAGAATTCAAGGTATGTTGTTCACCATTCACAAAAGCATAAACTCAATTACTACAGAAGAAAGTCATGTACAAAGCAGAGGAGATTCATTTGACTATGTTTCTAACAAAATCAGAAATAGTTATACTATTAACTTTAAAGTGTGGATTAAGATGACTAGATGGCCCCTCACTTGTAAATCAATATCAACTAAAAAATAATCATGAACAGACAACTAAGCCAACGTCTGTGTTGCTGAAAAAGGGTTTGCCTTAGTGACAGATCATTGCTACAACCTCTCACACTATTGGGTGATGTTTACCATATGTCCCAAGATTGATAGTGGGATTTAATGAGTTCTTACAAGCAATTAAATAATCAAGAGTTCCTGCTGTTACACGGCATAGCATGATATAACAGTGACAAATGAGAGAATATCTACAACCTAATCAAAAGGACATATTTCCTTGGGAACAAAATAATATTATCCACCAGTGCAATCACAGTACAAAAGAACATAGGAAGGACACCAACAGAATGAGATAAATCATGTCCTCTTTTCATTATTCTGACTGCACAGTTTCCATTTATTGAGTCGTATTAAATCAGAAGGAAAATTAGGCTTGTTAAATATGTTTAAGGCATCATATGTTGGTGGTTGGTTATTTATATGTACACACACACACACACACACACACACACCCTTAATTTTTTAAAAAGAAACTTGTTAAAAAACCATTAGCAGTAAGATATATTATTCTCTAGCCTCCTAAGGAAAACATATCAGGAATAAAGACTAACAGGCCTTCCAAAAAAGTTCAAGGCAGCCGTAGGTGGTTTTTCTTGAGACTTCAGTGCAAAATGTTATTCTAATGGCCTCCCTTGGTGTTCAACCCAGGTAAATGTAGCATAATTTTGTTTTTGTCGGTTCATCTATGGGTGTGAAGTTACAATAACATAACCCATTGCCTTTGAGGATTCTCTATATTAGTATTATTTCTCTGCAGTAATTTCCTATAAATGTCAAGTAAAAACTCTCTAATGTGTATAGAATTTCATGATACAACTTTGCTTGTCTTTCATATTACTAGGAAATGACTCTGTGTTCTATTAAATTCTGATGAACTTTGAATTTCATTCATGGTATCCCAGGAGGTCTATATCTTTGCTTCCCATATTTGCTTTCCTAGAAGCAGGTAAGAAGGTAATAATGAGAATAATAACAAATGTTTATTATAAACTCTGTGCTGGCGTGCTCTACTTGCTTATTTTATCTAACAAAAACTCTGACATGTGTACCCTTCTTGCCCTTTGGTGAGCCAAGACATAGCTTGTATGAAGGAATAAGTAGAGCCTTTAACCTAATAGGAGATAGCGTTGGAATTTGGATCCTTGCACTTTCAATGCAGCTTTGTGGTCAAGTCAACTAGTCTAGCATTTGACATATTTTTCACTTACCAGCTCTCCAATTGTGGAGAATTTGTTTAGACTCCAGAAGCCTTAAATTCAACTAAAAAAGAGAGAAGGTAATAAATCTAATATAGGTAGAAAATTACATAGTCAATACATTTATTTGTTTGTTCAAATGTGTATTAGACACGTATTATAATAAGCTGGGATATATGTACAAAGCAATTGTGGCCTTGAAGAAGGTATATCTTAAGTGAAGAAAATATAAAAATAAATAATACGTTAGAACAAATGTTATCTATTTATGTTCATTGAAGTAAGTAGGTCCAGTGAAATGTGAGCAATCAAAATAAAACAAGAACACTGGAATAAAGACAAACCTTGTTGTGTATAAAGCTTTTATGACAATACTTTCCAGAAAAACTGGCTCCTGCAGTATTAGCCTGAGTCTGAAAATCAAGTTCCTATTGGTTCATTGAAATCAATCAAGAGGGTCTGAAGAGTTGGTTAGACTATGAAAGGTTCAAGGAACTAAGCTTCATTTATTCTAGAGCTCAAAGAAACTCTTGGAGAAGTACATTTATTAGTTGAATAAGTAACACAAAGAAAATTATATTTTTACAAAGCCAAGAGGTTTGTGCTTCTTCCCAAAGGTCGTGGAGAACAAATGAGGAAGGTTAAACATTGAGGGAAGGTGGAAGTCTGGGAGTCTGCAAGGGAATTAGTGCAGCTACGGATGGTGGGGCCACATCGGTGTGGTGGTAGTGAAGGTGACAAAAACAAACAAAAAATTCAGAAAGTAGAAAAATAACAAAATCAAAAGCATCGTCCTAATACATGATGATGGAATAGGGGTGAAAAAAAGAAAGAAAATGGACTCAAAAGAAATATCCTTCAAGGGAGGGGTAATTTAATCAGCCTTGGAATGTTGATTTCCTATAAAGTATCCAGGTACGAACAGACAGCAGCTAATCCAATATATGGGTTTATAAAGAAGAGTCTCTGTAGGAGTTGAGAGTGTGAGTGTGTGGATAACAACTGAACAGATACATAGAAGAGATGATCAAAGAAAGAAGACCTGGAATTAAAAGACTGCCAGGATGGAAGAATTAACTATAGTGTATACGTGCTATGTGATGCCAAAGGCTGCATGTTAAAGGCATGGAGCCACACGAAGACAATGCAGAGTCAAGGACTTTGGCTGCTTAGAAGCCAAGATCACAATATATTTCAAAAAGAAAATATCAATATTAACATAAGACAGCAGGTGGGACAAGGACGATAATGTCCCTCAGGTACTTCAAGTACTTTTTGCTGCAATGGTTTCTTGGCTATTTGACCGTTTTACCTGCCTCAGCTAGTAGAAACAATTTATATTCCCCAGTGTTTCTGTAATGCAAAGCCTTGGGACTTCCTTAACAACAAGGAATCCAGAGACACTGAAAACAACCCCCAGTGCTCTCATGTGCACAATTTAAAAGTACAGTTCTGCATAGTGGCTCATTTTAGCCGGTTTGGAAAGAAAGCCAGCTAGGATATTATTTCACCCTTCTGTTTTTGATAGACTTTTCTCAGAAGAAATAATCTATAGAACCTCTCAGTAGATGTTGGCAAGATTTTGATGACAACTGCTTTACATGTCATGATCTGTTTGATTGGCAGAACAATAGCTGGTCACCGCCTCCATGAAATATGTCTTGAACTCCAACAGCCTTGTGCACATACCATGTCTGGATTTTCAGAAGCCCATTTTTATATCATTTAAGCAAAATCAAAATTTCAGAACAATTTGATATAATATCCATAGTACATTCTTGTAGCCATCCTGAATTCTAACATACAGGTGTCTAAAAGACAGCTAGGCAACTTCAAATCCTCACAATCACTTCCTGCAGAGTGTATGATAATGAATTCAATGACTGAATGCTTGTTAAGGTAAAAGCAGTATTATTTCTATGAGGGAAAAATATACCTAAGTAATTGGAAAATATACTTCAGGATGCATAAAGAATAAAGACCAGACTTTTTTCTCTGAGTTTTAAAATTCATAAGCCAAGGACATGTATTAAAGGTTATTGATTATATTGAGTCAATATGGAATAGAGGAACTGCTTGATTATAGATAGGAAACAAACATGAAAATTACCATCTCTCCACTATGTACATGTGGGATTTATAGCCCACTACACTTCTATAAAAAAGCATCTATTCTATATTGTATATTCTAGTTATAATTGATGGTTATTTAAGGAATTCAGATAATGTATTAATATTTGTTATTACAAAGGTTTTTAACCATTTAAATAATGGGGTAATCCATCTTTACCCCAGTTTTTTTCCCACAGAATCACATTTTACCCCAAATCCCTGTATTAAAAATGTTAGTAAATAAAAGGAAGATTGTTTTAGTCTCTGCTTTTAACTTACAGCAATATCTTTCACAACTAAGCCTTCTAGGGTATGTTTCAAGACAGGGCTCTATGACTCTTGGGAAGCCTGTAAGATAGAATCTAAAAATGCTTTATTTGATCCATCTTTGAATTCCAGAAAAAGAATCCTTTATTTGGGTAATTTTGGTGAAATTGTTAAAACTAGAGTTTTACCACCGTGCAAACATCATAGCTTTCGTCCTCATATGGCTTAAAGTAGAGCGAGCACCTGCAGCATTACTGCATATGTGTTGGAAGAACTCATGATTACACATCATGCCTATGAGATGTAGGACTCCACAAGCAGTTTTCAAATCACAAGTCATTATTTCATATAACTCATTATTACACTCCACTCAATGTCCTATAATACTAGACACACTCTGAGAATAATTATTCATTCTAGGGGATTGGGGACATCTTCCTGGGGTGTTCTCTTAACATTCTAGAGTTTAAAAATACTTCCAGTGGATAAACTATCTAGTCTTCAATACCTAAAATAAAAGGCTATAAACACAACTTTCCAAGTTTTCAATGATGCAGCACAGAAACCTAGAAAATAACCAAAACCCTTAAATATCTGTAGACAGAGTTATGGAAGAGATTTAATAAAACATTAAATTCTATAATACTCCAAAAATACTTTAAATGTACAGTTAGAGGAAATAGTTCGTGAACTGGAAGCTGTACAATGAGGCTGACAGCTGGCACTAATTTACTGTTGTCTTTACGTAAGATAAATGAAAGCTTAAAATATGAAAACTTCAGTAGCATTAACATCTTTGATACTCCCTGAATCAATAAGTTCACAAAAATCACACACCTCCTTACATTCCACACAGACTGCAAAGCTAGCTATAATGTAGAGACAGGCAGACAGTCTGTCTCAATATTATTACAGGAAGGCTTGGTTAAATTAATAGCTTTGCATTGATTAAAAAATCTTGCATTTTACATGTTAAGTTGGTTCCCACCATTACCTTTCAATAACAGAACAAGTCTTTGGATAAATGTGGCTGTATTGAAGTACTAAAATACAAAGGTAGGCAAAACCCTATGTTTGCAACATCCTATCTTTTCTTCCTGTCATAAATGGCTGCCTACCAAAAAAAGAGATGTTTGCTTCTGCATTTTCTTAGTGATTTTTTTTAATGTTTAAAACTTCCTACTGCTAAGAACCTTAATTACTCTGTAATGATAACTAAGAATAAAATATTATTATTCCATCATAATTTCCTTGGGCAAGTCATCATTTTGTCCAGGTAATATAGTATCTGGCATTGCTTGTGATAATGTCACAGGGAGCTGGCCGAATTGTAATCACTGTCCATTAGGAAATGCTCTTTTACCAGATGACCAGTCAAATGCATTTTTCACATATTCAGTTAGCTCATTTCCACTTTCATTCATTTAAGAAAACAAGTGGTTATGTGATTTACCTAGAAATATTTCATTATGAATGTGGATTCTTATGAAATCTGCACATTGACTTTTTTATTCAGTATGAACTCTGTTTTGGAAAGTTATTGAGTTTTCTTGTTCTCTTAAAGAATGGTAAAAAAAATTTTTACCTGTCATTGTTAGATGTATTAAAACACATGTATTTATTATGTACAACTAAATTCATTTCAATACTCAAAGATTTCTTCAACTAGAGTTGATGAAATGATACTGTTGGTTATGTGGTTTCTAGCAATATTTGTCTCATTATTTGGCCCCTTTTATCGATATCCTTAAATATGTGACCAGGTCAAAATCCATCTGTGGGCTCTGAAGAAACATTGAATTACATTGTAAATTGGTTCTTATATGCATTTAACATCTATTTTTATATAATAAATTAATATTATATACTTACCTTATGTATTATATCACATAATGATTTGATCATATTATATATGTTTACATATAAATTTAAAATCTTAATAAGGATAGTTGAAAACAAAGTCCATAGAGTTGAGATATATTTCAAGAAACACACAATCTATTCTTTAGTGATTAATAACACTTATTTTTTAAACATATATATGAAATGTATATACAGAAACTATGGACTAATTAACTCTTATATTCTACTGGAATTGGAGATAACTAAATATGTGGACAGTAGGGTATTCAATACTAGATGGAATCTCTGCATTATTCCCTTCCCAGCTCAGGGAATACTGCAGAGGCAGAAGAGGAAGGAAAGTAAGACCCTGAAAATGGGGAGATAATCAGAAAAAATACATTTTCTGGATACTACATAATCATACCTTTCATGAACTCATTGGCACTATAGCTATCTGCACAAGAGCTGCACAATATTAGACCATTCAACATCTCATCATGAGTGAGGCCAAAAGAAAAACAATTAATTAATATTTGTATGATATTTTAAGATTACCTAACAATATTCATTACTACAGCACAATAGTAGTTGAGGTTAATGACAATATTATTTGTAACTGATGATCATATGTTAGACCTTCAACAATCATAGCATTGGAGTATGTAGTGACCATGTCTTTTAAGTTATACACATGTCTGTGCTACTTGAGATTTCCACTGTGATAGAAACGAATAAATTATTTAATACTCTGCAGTCTAGGAGGTCAACATGATTACTACATCATGAAGTTAGTCTATCTATTTCTTTAATTTTGTTTGTTTCCAAACTGTTGCAGTTGTAGAAGTTATTTCATGATGGCATATGTTACATCCTTGTGGCAATTCAAAAATACTCTACAAAGTTAACATTATGCATATTTCTCACATTTAAAGTAAAGGCTGTAATCAGTTGGGAGATTTTGTTTATGCTTGTTTTAAACAGACAAAAACAGATCAGAAGTGCCAAGGTACAATTCAAGAATGGTTTAATTTTTTCAATTTCTTCTCAGATCACCACTGGAATTCCTGAAAATATCTACCAAAAAGCCTGGTAGGCTATTGAAAGAAAAAATTAATACAACCAAATATCTCTGTGATTCAGTTTTTCCTTCTTCTCATAATGCTGTACATAGGTTATATATAAAGCTTTTCCTCCAGCTAGAAAATTCATAAGGATAATTTACGGTAACATTTATCTCATCATTTGCAGACCATTTCTATTTCTTTGTAGTTAAAATTTCCCTTTGTTCTTGAGTGTTAAACTTAATTTGCAAACGTATATTGCTATGCTAGCAATATTCCCTTGAATTTGCCATTAAAACTGAGTGAAAAAATGGATAAAAACAACACCTTTGAAAGATTTTTCTCTCAAAGAGTGTGCTGTGAATCACAGTGGGGAACCGTATGTATTACTTTGGTGTGCTATTTACATTGCAATAATAAGAAAATAACTGTCATATATTTGGTGGTCAGTACTGTCAGACTCTGGCTAAACACTTCCATGGCATTAGTGTGCCTTATGTGATATTAGGAAACCAGGTATCTCTGTGGAGGGATAAAATTCATTTACACCTAGTAGTAATCACAATTAGAATTGAAACATCTTAACTTTTCAAGTTAATTAATTTTAACCACTATCTGATGTAATTAATGTTTTAGAGGATGCTGTAACCAAACTCAAATATCTGCACAGTAAGGAAGTAAAAAGAAAAGAGTAAAGATTGAGAGAAAATATTTGCAAACTGTATAGCTTGTAGGGAGTTAATATCTAAAACATGTAAGAAAGTCAACTGGATAGAGAGAAAACGTATCCTAATTTTATGTTATGGAGTGTATACTAATTTTACATTCCTATAAATTTTTTTAACATTTTTAAATGAGATACAGTTTTTACTAAAAAGTACTTTACCGTTTGTATATATATATATAT
>CABHPR010143038.1:0-65963 GCA_902168415.1 Peromyscus melanophrys
AGGTAGAACTTATTCAAATATACGAACAATAACAGGCAAAGAAGAAGAAATTCCCACAAAGCATATATACTGTCTTTCACTTTCTTTTCATTCATTCTTTTTTTTTGATACAGGGTCTCACTATGTAGGTCTGACTGTCCTGAAAAAATCCGTCTGTAGACTAGGCTGACTTCCAACTCACAGAGATCTACTCCTGTCTCCTGAGTGCTGGAGTTAAAGGCATACACCACTATTCCTGACAAAGCATCTGTTCTTCTAACAATAAACATAAAAGATTTTACAATATGAACGTAGAAACTGGTATAGAGAATATTATAGTTAGAATTGCACTGGATGAAAAACAAGTCCGCAAAAAAGAGAGGAAACCAGAAGTGATGGAGCAAGCTAAGTGAAATTAGGGCAGCATCACCCCTGAGCAAAAGCATGTGCTAACAAACCCTGGGTGTGTATGTGGTAGTGGTGGTGGTGGGGAGGTGATGAGATCATTCTAATGAAGACAGCAGAGACAAATCTTGAAGAAATGTTAGGAAATAAATATAATGGAAAAGCAGAACATCCACTTCTGAAGATGAGAATAGTCAGGAGAGGAGTAAGAGCTTGGAGAAGTAAAGTGTAGATGTTTTAAAGAATATACCCAATCTCTAATTTTCCCACATTATACAGTTCTTTCCCACCAAGTGATTGTGATAAGTGGGGCTTGGGATATGATGATTGTTTTAGTTAGGATTTCTATTGCTGTGAAAAGACACTGTGACCATGGCAACTCACATAAAGGAAAACACTTAACTGAGGGGCTTACAGTTCAGAGGTTTAGTTCATTGTCATCATGGAAGGAAGCATGGCAGGTAGACAGACATGGTGCTAGAGAAGGAGCTAATAGTTAAACACCTGGATCCATGCCCAGCGGGAATAGACAATGAGTCATAGGCCTGGTTTGAAATTCTGAAATCTCAAAGCACACCTCAGTGGTATACTTCCTCCAGCAAGGCTACACATATTCCTACAAGGCCACATCCCCTAATAGTACCATTCCCTATGGGTCTATAGAAGGTATTTTATTTAAGCCACCACATTCTACTCCCTGGCCCCCATAGGCTTGTAGTCATATCATAATGCAAAATGCATTTAGTATACCTTCAAATGTACCCATAGTCTATCACAATATCAACACTGTTTAAACGTCAAAATTCTCTTCTGAGATTCACTCAGTCCCTTAAGTATAACTCCTGTTATATCAAAATGAAAAAGCAGATCACATACTTCATCATACAATAGCACAGGATATACATTACCATTCCACAAGGGATGAAAGGGGGTATAATGAATAAATAATGGACCAAAAACAAGCTGGGCAAACTCCAAACTCTACATCTCCATGTCTAATGTCAAAGTGCTCTTCAGATCTGTAACATCTTTCATTTTTGTTGACTGCAACACACTTAATTCTCTTGGGCTGGTTCCACACCCTGTTAGCAGCTTTTCTCAGCAAGTATCCTATGGCTCTGGCATCTCCAACATTTTGGGGCCTCCAAGGCAATCCAGGTTTCACTTTCACAGCTTTACACAATGATTTCACTAGACCTACATGTATGGACACCCTTAACACATACCTCACCTTAGTGGCTTTCCTTAGCCATGGAGGGAGATTCTATAACCTCTTTTTTTTATCCTTGACTCTAAAGCTGCTGCCAAGTACAGCTGCTTGCTGGGGCTGTAACATGGCCCCCTCATTCAATTACATAATCACCAGCTTTCTGTTTTTGATGGTTTCCTTCACTGCCTAAACTCAGTGTTCATTGTGTAGAACAAGCTGGCCTTAAACTCAAAGATCCTCCAGCCTCTGCCTTCTGAGTGCTGGGATTAAAGGTGTACACCACCACCACCACCACCACCACCACCACCACCACCACCACCACCACCACCACCACGCCTGGCCTTGAGCTTAATTAAGCTTTACTTTAATTCCTTTTCACTTCATTAATTCCTTTTCACAAGTTGGAAACTTAGCTGGGTAGGGTCTTCCTCTCAACTCACCACTCCATTAAGTCCACTTAGCATCAGGCTTTTATTTAATCTGTTTATACTTCCTGGTGCTCCTTTTGTCCTATCACTGTACATATTTTCCTTGCTCAGTTTGCTATTCATTAAGGCGCTACATAAGACTATCCACTAATAACCAGGTAACACAGTCAATGCTACATAGTTTACAAATGTCCTCTGCCAAAACTGTTAACCTAGAACTCTTTAATTTAGCCTCAGGCGTATTTTTTTAGAGAAGGGTAGAAAGCAGCCATATTCACCAAAATATCACAAGAATGATCTCTGGGCCACATAAATATTCTTCTCTGAAATGTCTTAAGTTGGGCCCCTGTAGTTCAAATCCCCCTCACCTCCATTGTCTTTCATGGTCCTGCTTGTATGGCGCATTAAGGCCCATTTAAAGCATTTAATTGCTTTTCTAATCCAAAGTCCCAAAGTCCACATTCCTCCAAACAAAAGCATGACCAGGACTATCACAGCAATACCCCACTTCTGGTAACAACTTTTGTCTTAGTTAGGATTTTTATTTGCTATGAAGAGACACCATGACCATGGCAACTCTTATAAAGTAAAACATTTAACTGGAAACTGGCTTACAGTTCAGATGTTTAGTTGATAGTCATCATGGCAAGATGCATAGGTATATGTGGGTAGACATGGTGCTAGAGAGGTAGCTGAGAGTTATACATCTAGATCCAAGGGCAGGAGGAAGAGACAGTGAACTAGGCCTGGCTTGAGCTTCTGAAACCTTGAAGCCCACCCAGTGACATACTTTCTCCAAAAAACGCCACACATACTCCAACAAGGCCACCCCCTGTAATAGTACCACTCCATTTTTATTCAAACCACGACAATGACATGGAAAAATAAATTTTGCATATATAATCAAAGGCCTAATCAACTAAAATAATTTAAAAGACCGATATTATCTACTAGGTATTGATTTTGATGATCTTGGGTCCTTCTAATGGTTGTTGCCTTCACAGAGTAGCTATGACATCTTCAGTTTTAATCATTAATTAAGATGATGAGCCAAAAGCTCCAGCTGGTCACTTGTAGTGGTACTATGCCTAGAATCTCAGCACTCAGGAGGCTGAGTCAAGACGACTGAAAATTTGAGGTCAGTCTGCAAAGTAGAACTCTGTCTCAGATAAATAAAAATCCCAAATGTAAATTTATAGAATCTCCAGTTAATAAATGGATCTTATTTTGAACTAAGTTTATCATCATTCATTGTTTAATAATGAGAAATTAATACAATTGTTTGGTAATAACTATAATGTTATAACAGATGGGTAATATGTGAGAGGTGCCTTAGAATTAGGTAATGAACAAAGACTGGAAAATTTTGAAGAGCAAGACAGAGAAAGACTTTGCTTTAGGGGAAGCCTAATTCATCTTGAAGAAAATGTTAGTAGAAATCTCTCAGCTATGGCTCAGACTAAAGGCACATTTTGTTGGAAACTGGAGTGAAATAAAATTTGCTAGAAAATGAAGCAAAACTTCTGCTGTTATGTGTAAAACAGAATTTGTAATAAGTGAACTTGAATATTTTGCTGACATTTGCAAACAACTTGTTAAAAGGGCATTTTGATGTTTTCTTGCTACTTATGGTAAAATATATTTAGGATTTAGGATAAATTGAGTGAAACGCTGTTAAACAAATAAAAATTCTGCTAAAGTTTTGATTATTTGGAAGATTCTCAGCCTAGGTAAAAATGCAAAAGATACTAAAATAGTTTGCATTAAAACTGTGGTGTAGGCAAAAATCAGTCAGTATGGCCTTACAGATTTTTTAAAAATACATCACAAAGAAAGTAGGGTTTTACAGGCTTTTGTTAAAAACTCAAAAAACAGAAAAGGTCAGGAGAGCCAGTCAGAAGAAATGTCCTTTTAAAAGATTAATGACCTCACATGTGTTCTCAAATGAGAGGCCTTCTAGGTAGCAAAGAGCATGCACCCTCAGCCATTCAGCTAGAGCTGCTGTGTTTATAGCTATATTTGTGGCAATCTGGTACACAACAATAGGAAAAAATAGAGTGCATCTTTCATTGATAAATATATTTAATATAAGGGCAGAACTACTGGAGCACATAACAGAATTAATGATGGTCTGTATTCTTGCAATTTTGTCTTTAAAAATAATTACTGTTGATAAATAATCAATGTACTAGAAATCTGCCCTTTGAAAGACTATAATTTAGTAGAAAATGTCCTTTTACATATTTATTTCAATTAAATTAATTAAGTTGCAATGTCCCTTATGTTTCTTTTACCCATTATGAATACTTCTTTTTCTATTTAAGCAAAATTTTGATAAAGACCTGGGTCATTGGTCTAGTAATGCATTTAATATTCAGGATTTTCTTGTATGCTTCCTTCTGGTGTAGGTTAAGATATATATATATATATATATATATATATATATATATATATATATATACACATACCATGAGATTTCCTGTACTGATAGTAATAGCTGGAGATTTAATGTGAAGAAGAATGATGAAGGAAAGCTAAATGGACAAAGTGGAGCAAGGAGTGGGAAAGATGAGGTATAAGATGGACTATCTTCAACATACATGCATCTTTGAAAGATTACTTTTAAATTTAAAGAATTTGAATAAAGGTAACTGCATAGGTGGATAAATATCCTTCTAGAAGTAATTAGACTATTAAATGAATGTGTCAGTGCCAGTACCAGAGCCAGGGGCAGATTAACTTCAATGTTGCAATAAGATAAGGCTGTAACATCAGGGAGATAGCTAAGGCTCTTAAGACAATACAAGCTAGTGCCACTATTTTTCATGGCCTACCCAAAAGTAGATTGAAAGACCCATTATTAGATACTTGTCATATTGCTTTGACAAAATACCGTAGCATCTCTAAAGAAAACAGTTTTATGTTTTTTTTTTAATACCACTGAATCCTATCAGTGCTGTTCATACGTGCATGAGTTTGACACCAGCCCCTTGAGCATAGGCCACCTCTTAGTGGCCACGTCCTCAAAGAAAAACTATTTCCCCTTCTCAACAGCCATTAAATGTCAATGTCTCCTCAGTTAAGGATGAGGCCTCATAAACTCTGCTATGATTTGTACTGAAATTTTGACTGGGTTTATCTTGTACAGGCACTATGCAAATAAGTAAATCTGCTGTGAGTTCATGACTGCAATGATCATACCCATTTACAGAAGACAACACTTAAGGAATTTTGAGGTAGAGAATGAGGGGGGTTAGAAAAGGAAAATGATCAAAAGAAATTGAATACATGTATACAAAAATTTCAATGAAAAAATAAAAATATAAAGATAGAAATAAGTAAGTGCAAAAATATTGCATATTGGATCAATTGTTTTAATAAAAATGATTACTGTAAAAGCTGGTGGGGATTAAAAACAAGAAGGAAGGGTTTATTTTGGTTCTAGGAGATACTGTCTATCACAGCAGGGAAGGTATGTCATCAGTTCATGATGCAGCTGATCACATTGCATCCAAAGTCAGTTTAATGGTTATTACTTTTTGTCATCTTGACACATGCTAGAGTCATCTGGGAAGAGGGAACTTCAACTGAGATTGTTCTATAGACAAATTTCTAGAGTATTTTCTTGATAAGTGGTTCACGTGAGAGGGTCTAGCCCACTGTGGGTTGTGGCACCCCTGGGAAGGTGGTCTTGAGTGTCACTAGAATGCAAGTTGAGGAAGAAATGAAGAGCAAGTCAGTAAGCAACATTCCTCCATTGTCTATGGTCTCTTCTTCAGTTTTTGCCTCCAGGGTACTGTCTTACATTTCTGCCTTGGCTTCTCATGATAATAGATGGAATCTAACATTTAAGATATAGTAAAGCGCTCTTCCTCATATTTCTTTTGTTTATTGTGTGTATCATAGTAATATAAGATAGTCAGAAATCAAACCTTGTTGAATATTGGTGCTCAGCCCACTTTCTACTTTCACATTCAGTCCAGGGCCTGAACTCATAGAATGGTATCACTTACACTAAGGTATGGGTCTTTTTCTATTGTAAATTTAAATCCAATCAAGGTGACAATCAAGAGCAGCCATCACATATCCTGTTGCTGAAGATTCCATACACTTTGTTTTCAGGACATAGAGAAATCAAACTATAAGTAAGCTAGAAGTTCCCTTCTTGAAGGTTTTCACAGTTCCAGAATGTACTACAAAGGCTTCTAGGGTAAAATACTTAGCAACACAACTGTGAATCCTATATACTATAATAATACTAGCTGCCAGGCAAGACATACCCACTCATGCAACAGTGGCATGACAGTTATCTGAGTAATTTACTTCTTTCTAGTTGGATTCAAGGTCTGCCCAAATGAGAAATTTATATCATGTACTGTAAACGTGGCCCCCAAAAAGGACGTGAATAGCAAAGTTATAAACTATGGCAGGGAGCATATTAGTGTTCTTTTCCAATATGGGCATGTTGTTGAACTGCTATTTAAATGTTTATGTTTATTCCCATAGATTAATGCTTCTGACAGCTTTGATCAGATACTCTTCTCTTTGGAATGTGTACTATTTATTCCAGAGGCTCATGACTAGTAAAAGTGATTAGAATAAGTGACTATTGAATGCTAACTTCTAAAAGGGACATGTATATCACCCCTTCCAAGTCTCAGGGAATGTTGTAGAAGAGGAAGCTGAAAAAATATGAGCAAAATATTAAGGTATGCCATCATACTCTTGAGATCTCATTAGTTGTGATGATATGCACAAGAAAGGCCTATAAACATTTCATCATGGAGGAAGGAAGCCCTAAGCTTCCCTGAGAATTTATAGGCTGTTAACAGTGGTTAAGTGCTGTCTTACTTACTTTTTTATTGCTGTGAAGCAACACCATGAACAAGAAAACTTACAGAAGAAAGAGTTTACTGGAGCTGACACTTTCAGAGGGTGAGTTTGTGACCATCATGGAGGGGAACATGGCAGAAGAAGAAAGAGAGAGAGAGAGAGAGAGAGAGAGAGAGAGAGAGAGAGAGAGAGAGAGAGAGAGAGCGCAAACTGAGAATTTCATGGGCCTTTGAAGTCCCCAAGTCAATCTTGAGTTACACACCTCTTCTAACAAGGCCCACCTACTAATACTTCCCAAGCAGTTCCATTAACTTTGAATCAAGTATTCAAGCATAGGAGCCTATGGGGGCCATTCTAATTCAAACCACCACAGGGTAAGGGACATTTTATTTAGTGATGTAACCACTAGTAATTTTACCATACTCCTATAAATGACACCTCATCCATGTTCTCTTAAGTAACCCTAGTTAAATTCATTATCCATATCCTTAAATTACATGATTGTTGAGAAAGGGAGGGGAATCAGCAGAAGTGGGAATGGGCCTAAATGATGATAATAGAGGGTAAACTTGATGAAAATGCATTATATAAATATATGAAAGTGTCATAAAGGAATCTATTATTATGTATAATTAATTTATGTTAATAGAAAATAAAATATCAATGAAGCACATCTACAGCTTGATACACATACACACATATACACACATGCTTAGTTTTAGTTCTAGCCTTCCTTCTCCATCTATGTCAATATATTGTAAATTTTCTTCTCTATAATATTTTTTCTTTTTTTTCTTTATAATATTTTTGCCATGCTTTGAATGAACTTATCGCATCAGACATATAAGAAAAATGGCTCTACCTACATCTCTAGCTAACATCTTAAAATTTCTTATGAGAGTATTCCCAACATACAGAATATTAGACCCATGGACAAATAATGTATAATATAATTGCTGATAAATCTTGTAACTAAGTATATTAGTAATATTTCTATTGCTGTAATAAGATACCATGACCAGGGCAACTTTTTATAAAGATCATTTTGTTTGGATTTACAGTTCCTGAGAGATAAGTATCCATCATGGCATCAAGCAGGCATGGCAGTCAGAGCAGGAAGCTAAGAGGTCATAACCTCAATAGCAATCACAAAACAGAAAGAATGAACAAGTGGGGCAAGGCTATAATATTACAAAATCTGTCCCCAAAGTCATACATCTTACAATAAGCCTGTACATTCTAAACATCACCTAATAGCGCCACCATTTAGGAACCAAGTGTTCAAACACCCAAGCCTATAGGGGACAGTCTCATTCAGATCACAAAACTAATAAACTGAACAACTCTTTTTTTCATCACAAGTTACCCAGATCATTTGATCAAATACAACGTTTAGATGACAGCATCCATTGATGTTGCATTAGAAATTCTCCCCAATAATATGCATCTACTAATTTGTATTGCTTATGGAATCATCCATTTTTAAATTTTGACAAACATTATAAAGAGCTACGTTTGTGTCATAGATAATGATCCAAATACTTTACAAATGTTGTTCATTTCTTGTAATAACAACTCAAATTAGGCAGTTAATAATTCCATTTTGTGGATAAGTAAACTGAGACAAAGGAGTTAAAGTACTTTTGAGAGTCATATTTCTAGTGAGTAAAGAATGAATTCTAACTCAACAGTCTATCCTTTTAAAAACCAGTTTAATCCAGAACTCAAGACCTCATACAGGTTAATAAGGTGCTCACTCATTAAACTATGCACTTCAGCCCTCAAACAGAATATTTGCCTATCATATATACTCCATATATACTCATCTAAACATATTTTCCTTTTTTTGTAGGTGGAAAAACAGATGAAACAGGGTCTCATGTTGACCAAGGTGGCTTAAAACTTGCTATATAGCCAAAATTTTTCTTGAACTTCTGATCTTGTCTCTACTTCCCAAGTACTGGGATTATGTGCTAGTGTCACAACCCCTCAAAACAAAGCTCTTCATAATCAACAAGCAGCCAAAACCAAAGTCAGTAGACAGCAATAAATAATAAATATTTAGGAATAAATTTGTGAAACAGGGATTAAAAGAACAATGAACAAAATCAATCAAACTATGAGCTGATTCTCTGAAAAAGTCACTAAGATGGACAAAGCCCTAGCCAATTGAACAGAAAGAGAGATAAAACACAAATTAACAAAACTAAATATCATTACAACAAACTCCAACAAAATATAGACTTTCATTAGAGATTTTATGAAAATTTATACTCTGATAAACTAGATAACTCAGATTAAATAGAAGAGATTCTAAATGTATATCATTAACTAAAATTAAATTTATAATATAAAAATAACTTAAACAGACTCATTACAAGCAATGAAATTGGGGTATAATCAAATGCCCTCATCAAAGAAAAGCTCAGAACCAGAGAGATTTACTCTTTAATTCTTCTGAACTTTTATGGAAGATCTTATACCAGTTCTTAATAGATCTATGAAATAGATCGTGAATTAACAATGTCTAATTCATTCTAGGAAGTCATTATTTTTATGATACCAAAACCAGATAAAAATACAACAAAAAAGAAAATTCTTACTCCTTTTCTTAAAGCCTGTATTCATAATATTTGACAGGTATAAAGTCACTAATTAGTAATAGAATAAAGTTTAATTTTGTTGACAAAAGTGTTGTCAGTGAGAGCTGACAAGCCTTCTTTAAGAAATCCACATTCATGCTACAAAAGTGTCTTTTTTTCTAAGTGCTGTTCTTCCTCTTGGCTCTTGAGCTTAAAGACTGTATTAATAATAACTTTGTTAAACTTCAACTTTACCTCATACTGGATAGTCCTATTTTTTCTGTAATAAAGCCATAAATTTGAACTTGGCTTGAGACAAAGTCCCTAAAATACTAGGAGAACTTCTCAAACTGCTGAATGACAGAATGAAGCTATGCCCCCTGCTTCTGTCTAAGTACTATGATCTGGATCCTCATCTGGGAGCTCTCTGAAGCATTATTGGTGAGTTTCCTCCATTACTGTTTAGGTAATCATGCTTTACTCTTGACTCTATGCTGGCTTGGTTTTTCTACTTCTGTTTTTGTGGCCAGGGACCCCTTGACTCTAAAGAAAGCAATCTCCCAGAAAAATTTCTACCCAATTCCTGGGTCAGGTGGAACAGTATGCTGCTTACCTGGGAGAAACTAACCTCTCTTGCACTGAGAGCTGAGGAAATTATTCCCTAAAGCAGCATTTTCTGGATCCAAAATATATTAGCCATGACCACATTTATACTCTTTTTTTATTCTAAAATTCCAAAATCACTCTTTGTTTTTCACACTTTCTTCCTGAAAGTGCTCACTGTTACTTCAATTTAATCACTTTCTGTAAGCTAATGGCCTCAGTTAAGAAAAAAATTTGCTAGCCTCTTCTTCCTTCTCAATACTGTATTGCAGCCTCTAACATTTTTCATTTTTCTTTGTGAAACTCTGATCTTCTACATTTCACTCTAAATTCTCACTAGATAAGTTTTTGGGGCAGAGCTTCCATTATTGAGAGCCGCTGGTAGCAAAAGTCCATGAGAGTATAAAGCAGTGACAACTAGTATTCAGAAAGTCAACCTATCAGAAATAAGGATTCTGTTAGAGGAAACCATCATGCAAGGCATTATGGAATTATTGCCTTTTGAATGAACTGACTGTTTCTTGTTGTAAGCTTCTTGTGCAATAAAAGCTATGATTCTCCCCATTTACCGAGCATTTCCATGCTATGTGTACATGTACTCTCACAATTGCATCTCAATCTTATGGGCACACATATTTGTGGATAGTCTAGAAGATGGTTTCTTATTTAACTGTACAATTTTTATGAATAGAAACATACTAAAATATGCTTCATACTAGATCTATTGTTCCATGTGGACTGTAGACACTTAGAGGTCTTACTCTTCACCCTTAGCCACTGAAAACGTAAATAATGGCCAAAGTGTCTTCGTAGAACTTTCACAGAGTGGAATTGCAGGTGCCTGGCTTGTTAGATTAAAACTCTTCAGAAGAATTATAGTGAACCAGAAGTGACAGTGCAGGTGTCTGGCCTTGGTATATCTTAGTCCTTCAAAAGATCAATAGCACCTATACTGCCCTAAGCTTCCTCCACTAGCACCTCCCAACTCTGATTCAAATAACAATTAACACTATCTACACCAGTTTTTAATGCAAGATTTTAGGCTCAATAGACTAATTATATATACATCCTGAGATTCAGGTGACTAACAAAATAAGTCTGTTAACTGACTAACCATATCTGGATATTATTAATCACGTAAAACAGTATATATATTTGTTGCCTTTTCCTTAAATCTCTCATGGTATAATTTCTTTCCTTGTACCCTTTGTAGCTATCCCTTTAAGAGATAGCCAGATAAGATAAAAAACCCTGGAGACAGCTTATGTTGGAGAGGATGTGGAGCAAGGGGAACCCTCCTCCACTGTTGGTGGGAATGCAAACTTGTACAGTCACTCTGGAAATCAGTATGGCGGGTTTTTCAGAAAGTTGGGAATAAGTCTTCCTCAAGACCTAGTTATACCACTCTTGGGCATATACCCAAGGAATGCTCAATCTTACCACAAGGACACATGGTCAACTATGTTCATAGCAGCATTATTCATAATAGCCAGAATGTAGAAACAACCTAGATTCCCCTCAATTGAAGAATGGATAAAGAAAATGTGGCACATATACACAATGGAGTACTACTCAATGGTAAAAAAAACAAAACAAAAAAAAAACAAAACAAAAAAAAAACAATGATATCATGAAATTTGCAGACAAATGGATGGATCTAGAAAATATCATCTTGAGTGAGGTAACCCAGACTCAGAAGGATAAACATAGTATGTACTCACTCATAAGTGGATACTAAATGGGAGGGAAGGGATGGCCAGACTGCAACCCACAACTCCAGAGAGGCTAGCTAACAGGAAAAGACCCTAGGAGGGACACATGGATGACCCTGTGAAGGAGAAGTGGATGAGATCTTCATGAGTGGACTGGGTGTGGGGGGGGTGGCAAAGGGCAAGGAGTGGGGGATGAGAACATAGGGAAATGGGAGGGTCAGGCTGGAACAAGGACAGAGTGGGAGGGTAGGGAGGAAGATACCATGATATACAAGGACATCATGGGAATAGGAAGAGACAGGGTGCTGGGGAGGCTCTCAGGAATCCACAAGGTTGACCCCACCTTGGTCTGCTGGCAGTGGTCCAGAGGGTGTCTGGACCAGTCTATTCTGGTGACGAGTCTAGCAAATAACCTAGCTGTCATTATAGAGCCTTTGTCCAGTGACAGATGGAGGCAGATACAGAGATCTATGGCCAGGAACCAGGCTGAGTTCCGGGAATCCAAATGATGAGAGAGAGGAGAGATACTGCAGGCGAGGGAGGTCGAGATCATGATGGGAGGACATGCAGAGATGACCGGCCACACTAGTGGAAACCCATGAACTGTGGACTGGTGGCTGTGGAGCCCCCATGGGACTGGAATAGGCCCTCTGGACATGGAAGACGGTTGTTTGTCTCGAACTGTTTGGGGGGCACCCAGGCAGGGGGATCGGGATCTGTCCCTGGTGCATGGGCATGCTTCTGGGAATCTGGTGCCTGTGGTGCGATACCATGCACAGCCTAGGTGCAGTGAGAAGGGGCTTGGACTTGCCTAGGCTCAGTGTGCTGGGCTCTGCTGACTCCCCATGGGAGACCTCAATTTGGGGGATGTGGGGATGCGGGGTGACTTGGGAAAGAGGGCTGAGGGGTGGGAGGAGGGAGGAGGGGGGGTCTGTGGATAGCATGAGGAGTGAGTAGAAAATTTCTTAATAAAGAAAAAAACCATGACTCACGAAGTTTACACAAGGGGGTTAAGACATCTTTCACTGTAAATTAAGTTTATGATCTTGCTTGTGTGATTACTCGAAAATTGCTCCTTTACAGTTGGAAAAAGAAAAGCCATACTTGGTCATATATACTTAGGTCTTAAGAATGACTCACTGCTATTTTAACATTCTTATTTGAAGTGTCTGTGTATAAAGGCAATATCTGCCTAGGCAACCTTCACAGCACATTTTGTTAACTGTGCTGGACTTCTTAACTCCAAGCTAGTGAGAGACTTCCACCAGATTCCAAGGCAAGGAGGCTCCTTTCCATTCCAGTCTCCCTTTATTTTCTTGTCCTTCCATTCTTTCTCCTGAGTACTTGGGTACAAACTCCTGGTCTCCCTAGGGAGTCACATGTGCTGTGTCTATCCCCTGGGTCCTCCATATTTGGACAGGAAATGTGCTACTTTTCTTCTTTACTTTTTGTTGGATTTTTCTCCTGCACTTAACCATCACTTTCTCCTGCCTGACAAATAAGTTTTCTGGAATCCAAAATTTTGTTGTCAGTTCTCATTAGCTCTTGGCTTTTCATCCAACCTCTTTGTCCAAAGGGGTTAGGACCTTTTAAATTTTATTCTATTTTAATTCTATTTTAAAATTTTGTTACATTACTCTCTCTCTGTCTCTCTCTCTCTCTGTCTCTATCTCTGTGTGTGTGTGTGTGTGCGCGCGCGCACACGCGTGCGTGCGCGCGCGCATGCGCACATGCGTGTAAAAGTGTGTGGATAAGACCAGGCATGATGACACATGCCTTTGATCCCAGCACTCAGTAGGCAGAGGCAGGTGGATCTCTGTGAGCTGGAGACTAGCCTGCTCTACATAGCAAGTTCCAGGACAGCAGGGCTACATCACAGAGAGACCCTATCTCAAACAAACAAACAAAAAGTGTGTGGATATCAGAGGGCAATTTGTAGGAGTTGGTTCTCTCTACCATGTGGGTCCCAGGGATCAAACTCAGGCAGTCAGGCTTGGAGGCATCACCTTGACTAGATAAACCACTTAGGATTTACTTATTTTTTGCTCCATTGAGGGATTAAACCTAGGAACTCGTGCATGCAGGCACTCTACCACAATGTAACTACCACTAAGGTACATTGCCCAGTGGTTTTAGGCCCTTTAAAAAATTGTTTTAAACAAAAAAAAAAAACAAGTAAGAAAACAAACAAGCAACAACACTCCTCCATCTTTCCTGCCTCTGCATCACCTCTTCCTTTGTCTTAGTGGCATTGGGAGCTGCAGTGTATCATGCAGTATGCTCTTTCCACCAAACAGCTTTACTTGCAAATGTTCATTGTGTAGTGTAGTGTAGTGTGGTGTTGGTTAGGTTCAAGGCCTCTGGCTTCTCACCTCTCAAATATACTGCTGTTGTCCCGATTCATGGAGATCCTGCTGCTATGTTTCTTCAGACCACTACAGCAGGTCATAGATGGGGTAGATGTTGGGGAGGACCAACTTGTTTTGAGGTGTTTTGTTTGTTTGTTTTCTTTAATTAATACTCTTATTTGTATTTTTAAATTTATTTTTATTATTTCTTTTTACGTTTTCCTTGTGGGGAGTACTACAAGAGAGAAAAGTGGATACAGAGGGTCTGGGAGATGGGTGGGATTGGGATGCTTAATGTGAAATTCCCAAAGACTCAATAAAAAATTTATGTAATTAAAAAAAAGAGATAGCCAGAACTTTTTACAAACTACAGGTATTGTCAATCACCAATTAAGCTGACTAAGACTTTGCCAAGTGTGACTCTTAACAGAATACTTGTCCCTGAGAGTTTACTTTGTAGTTTTACTAACAAGTTGCTTATGCATGGATATATATATATATATATATCCATATATATATGATATGCTTGGGGGAACAAAAGAAGGGAGAAGATGGAAAAGACCTAGCTAGATATGAGAGAACATCAAGAGGAAAATTGATTGAGAAGAACAAAGATGAGGACAGAGATGGAAGGAACTAGGTAGAATGATGAGAGAACAGCAGAAGGGACTGAGAGCAGGAGGGACTGAGATGAGCTAAGTAAGAGAGCAGAAAAGAAACTGTGCAGATAGAATTGACTTAAAAGAATAAAGTGGATGGACTAAAGAACTCAGTGTGCTTAGAGTCATTGAATATCCCTCAGATTAGAATCCTTAGCCACTTGTAGCATCTGTTCTGCATCCTGATAGAAATTCCCTCAAGGCAGGTACTTGGGGGTAATTCATTATTACATAAAGTTTAAGGCCATATAGGTTAATTATTTTCCCTCATGTGTTCTCATTTTATGACAGCTTAAAAGCCTAGCTGATGTATCTATGTGTTTAATCATTACACTGAATGGTCTGATGATATCTCTTCTAGGTTGGATAATGTTTCCAGGGATTAACAGAGAAATATAGCTACCTATGCAATGGCCATGCCCAGTTAATAGATGATATTGAATGTGATTGTGTTATGTGATTCAAGAAGTGAACTATCCCAAGTTTACACTGGAACGGTAGATGGCTCAGATCTTAGAAGGCCACACAAAGTTGACTATCCCTTTTGTGAAATAATCTTTTTGTACACTGTGAAGATGAGTCATTGTGATTGATTTAATAAAAAGCTGAACAGCCAATAGCTAGGCAGGATTTTCAGGTACACAGGAAACTGGGAGGAGTTGCAAGGAGATGTCAGGGACACAGACAAGCAGCATAGGCTTTACAAACAAAGGTAATCGAGCCATGTAAAAGAAGTAAATTAAAGAAATAGGTTTGTTTAAGTTTTAGAGCTATTTAGAAAAAAGCCTAAGCTATTAGCCAAGCTTTCATAATGTTTAAGAAATCTCTGTGTGGTGATTTGGGTGTTGGCTGGCTGGACAGAAAAAGATTCATTGCATGCAGAGTCCAACGTGGAGGCTCAAATATCCATATAAGGGCCTGGGAAAGTGGTCTCTCAGGTAAACTCTTTTAAGAGGTCCTGATGTAGCATGAATCTTAAAGAGTCTTATTAATAAAATCAAACCTGAGGCCAGGTATTGGGGTGAATGCTGGAAGATCAGAGAAGCAGAACAAGCCACAGCCACCTCACCTCGCCAGTTCCTCAGCTGATCTTGTTTCCTCAGACTGGAAGCCTCTCAGTCCTCATCCAGAATGGGTCTCAGCTGAACTGTTGCTCAGAGCCTAAAAGCTTAACCAGCCCAAAAGCTTAACCAGCCAAATGCTTCTAGTTTCTGGTCTTCACGCCTTATATATCTTTCTGCCTTCTACCATCACTCCCTGGGATTAAAGGCTCACTTCTTGGGATTAAAGGCGTGTGTCACCATGCCTGGCTGTTTCCAATGTGGCCTTGATCCAGAGGGATTTCTGCCTCTGGAATGCTAGGATTAAAGGCGTATGCTACCACTGCCTATCCTCTATGTTTAATATTGTGGCTGTTCTCTTCTCTGATCCCAGATAAGTTTATTAGCGTGCACAATATTTTGGGGAACATAATACTACCACATTCTGCTGTACAGCAAAGCAATTGAGCAGCCAGCACTTTGTACAAACTCCTGCTTCAGGCAGACACAACAAATTCCCAGAGCTGAGGCAGGTAAATGTGTCTCCAGGCTGGTAACCCCCAACATGAGACTAGGCTCTCACAGAACTGAGGAGAGAAGAGCCACCTGCCAATGCACCATATGGTAAGTACAGCCACTGTGGTGGTAGTCTAGCAGTTTAAGATTTGGCTCATGCAGTTAGAGTAGGTTGCAGATAAAACAAACAAACAAACAAACAAACAAACAAACCTCCCCCAAAACAAAAACAGATTCAGGCTGACAAAACCTCTAAATAGGTTACAACAAGTTTATCAATGTACATAGGCCTTAAGTTAAAAAAAAAAAAGAGGGAGTTATAGACAGTCATAGAAAAAATAGTTTAAAAATAATAATGACTCTAAAGAGAGAGTAAAATAATAGAAAAATAAACCATGTAAAGAATGGAAAATACACAGGGAGTCTGGATCCTATATGGTGTCTTGTTAACTTTAAATTTTTTAAATGCTGATGTATAAAAACAAACAAACAGTAGCTTCTGAGAGACAGTGGGTTATGGAAACTGCTAAATTCAACCAACTTATATATTTTAAAAATGCCTTAACTTCAAAATGGAAGTCAGACTATGTGTTGCATTGGGAGAAAGGTTATGCTTTTGTTTTCTCAGGAAGCCAAAGGCTCTGGATTGCTTCCAGATTAACAGACATCATACTTGACTGAGGGAGACCTCCTAAGTGTCTTAGCTACAGACATGGGGGAGGAAGCCAAAAAAAGATTACAGGACAGTTGACATGTAAGCTGATCCCTTGACATGGGTACAGCTCTAAGATGAGATGAGACATGATAAATCTTGTTGGATACAGAGTCCTCATGACTTGTTATTACATGCCGTACTTTCATATGGCATGGATAGAGAGTTATATTACAGTTTGATTATACAGTCCAAACTGACTTCTAAAGTTGACAGACATCTATTACCTGCTCAGATATAAAACAAATATTATCCTTAACTGACTTGTGCACACTGCACATCCATACTCGTGTTAATGCAGATATGTATGTTACCTTTGGAACTTTATGTGTCTTCAGAGCAAGGAAACCAGACATCAATGAAAACAGGTGGCCCAGGTAATCCAGCCTCTTAATGCCTCTGTTGCAGTTTACTCAGAGTTCTGAATCCAGAACAGCTTCAAGGCTGCTGGCTGAAATGGTCTAGTTTCACAGACTACTACAGCCAGGGCTTCAGACAACCCTTACACTTTCCTATTGCAGAGTCTGGACAAAAAATAATACAGTTAACTCTCACAGGACTTATCCTAATTTTCCCAGGGTCTCCTAAGATTCCAGCACCCCTAGCCAACAAGACGCAGTCTAGGGAAGAGCATACCTGCATTCCCAAGAGTTGGGGTGGATGGTTTTTGGTCATTGGATGGGTTCTAGATGTTTGTCATCATTTAGGAGTGTTGGTTACAAATTTTTACTGGACATGGTCAGAGACAAAACTAAACAAAGGAGATTAAATTCAGAGATCTCTTTCTGAAGGGAGAAATGAGAATATAGTATAGAAATGAGTGGATAAAAGGGTGAAGTGTTGAGTCTACTTTTAAACAACTACTGGTCTCAAATATTTTACATTGGTATAGAGTTTGTTTCTTGATACAAATTTAAGGTTATTTGTGTTATACTGTATATATGTTTCTACTCCTGTTTAAGGTATTATGCCTATGCAGCTCATTTAAAAATGTAATGTAAAGCTTCATTCTTTGAAAGCTATTTAGCATAATAAAGAAATTCTGGTTAATAATCATCTATAATGATCAAACTTATAGTCATGTTAGATATGTTTTCCAGGTCATACAGAGATATGTTTTAGATAGATATGTGATCTTCAAACACTTCAAAGACCTACAGAATATGAAATTTAAAATGTTATAATAACATAGGGCTTTTCATGACAGTGAGATACATCTGCTCCTGGAAGCACCAATCTACTTCGAAAAAGGATGATGGGCACTGAAGAACCTACATATGGAGTTTGCGTCTTAGTGGCAAAAGCTAGCCATTTTGTCAAGAAACTGCCCTTGCCTCAACTGCTGACAATATACTGTCCAAACTGGACACCCAGATGCCAACAGAGGTGACTGCCATACTTTTTCATGACAGAGTAGAGCAATCATTCAAAGTTCTGCTTCACAAAAAAAGTTTGTCAGATATTCTAGGCCTGTATGTCAAAGACAGATGCTCCAGTGTTGCAGAGGAACTTAGGGTGACTATCCATCCAGCCAAATGTCTCTGTTGCTACGTAATATTACATCCTTCTGGGGTCTTTGTTGGAGTCAAAGTTTAGATAGCCATAGTTATAGTTTCCCTTATTAATGACAGAAAATGCTTTAGGTACTCACTAAGTTAGGATAGATAATAGGGTATTTTCTCCAAAATTGCCAAATACATATAGACTGAACATTGTAAATGTAATTCTTACATGATAACTGTTCTTATTATATATAGTTTTACTGTGTTAGAGTTAAACACTTTCTTTTTTATTTAGACAAAAAGGGGGAAATGTTTTGGAGTCATCTTTTTGTACACTGAGAAGATATGTCATTCTGAATGGTTTAAAAAAAAGCTGAACATTCAATAGATAGGCAGGCTTTTCAGGCACACAGGATGCAAGGGGGAGTAAGGAGGAGACACCAGGGACACAGAGCAAGGAGCATGGGCTTTACAAGGTAAAGGTAATTGAGCCATGTAAAAGAAGTAAATTAAAAGAAATGTGTAGTGATATATTGTGTACCCCAACAAACTTGCCTGGGGAATCAGAGGAAAAAGACAGCCACTATATTAAACATAGAAGTTAGTCAGTGGTAAAACATACCTTTAATCCTAACATTCAGGAGGCAGAGATCTATCTGGATCTCTGTGAGTTCAAGGCCACACTGGGAACAGAGCCAGGCATGGTGGCACACAACTTTAATCCCAACACTAGGAAGGAAGGAAGATGGCAGGGCACAGAAAGGTGTATAAGGCAGAAGTCTCTCTCTTGAGAATGAGAATTTCATAGAGGTAAGAATCTGGCTGCTTGTTCTGTTTCTGTGATCTTTAAGCTTTCACCCCAATATCTGGCTTTGTTTTTTTTTTAATTAATTAAAACCCTTTAGCAATTTGTGTTACAGAAATGGGTTAATTTAAGTGATAGAGCTAGTTAGAAATAAGCCTAATCTATCTGCCAAGCTTTTATAATGAATAAGAAGTCTCTGTGGTGATTTGGGTGCTGACAAACAGGAAAAAGACTAGCTACATATCTCAGGTTGAGGACATGAGACAGATCCATAACATCTGATTCAGGAAGAGAACTTGGTTTTTTTCTTTCTTCTTTTTTTCTTTGAGATATACAGACAAAAATAATAAATATAGTTTAGACTCAACAAAATTAGAAAGTAAAATTCTTTGACCAGAAATGACATTTAGAAAGGTAGTTTCATCTCTAAGGACATCTTTGCCTCTGATGTTTATTTCTTTAAAAGCAAACAAAGGTCCCACAGTTACACATGATAAGCTTCACTCTTTCATCATATTTGTCACGGGGACTTTCTTACTCTTCAAAGATCTGGAGATGTAACTTTTAACTTTTTCTTTGACTGGGTACATATATGTTTATGATAATATTTTTCATGTAATTGTCTGTATATGTCATTTTACACAATAACAACTGAGTAGCAAAAATCTATGGCCTCCTTATCTATACATTTGGGTAAAATTTTGTAACATACTATTTTGGGGATTTGATTAATTTAAATGTGTGCATAAACACAAATATTTGGGGTATACATTAAAAGGCCTGGTAAAAAGATACTGCTTTAGGAGTTTATTCTTAACTTCTTGAAACATATTAAAGTGGTGATTTAGGGTCTATAAAACATGTCTCATAAAATGGTAAATGATTTAAACACAGCAGCAGGAGCTACATTATCCTCTAAAGAAAGTATTTTAAAAGAAACAATTATCATCTAATAGCCTTTACTAAAAGCATAATTTATTCATATAAAACATCCTTTATTTAGCTAATGAGATAGTTTAATTGGTAAAATGCTTGTCATAAAAACAAGAGAAGCTGAGTTTGCATGCCCCCTACTCCATCCCCCCCCCCATACACACACATAAAGTGGGCATGGTGGCATGTATCTTTAACCTCAGTCCTGAGGCAGCAAAAAAAAAAAAAAAAAAAAAGAAAGAAAAGAAAAGAAAAGAAAAGAAAAAAAAAACTAGAGGATTCCTGGAACTTCCTGGCCAACCAGGTTAGCCAATCAGTAAGCTCTAGTTAGTGAGACACAGTGTCATAAAATGTAAGGTGAACAGAAATGGAGGAAGACACACAGTATCAACCCCTAGCTGATGGGAGAATGTCTTTCTGTATGCTGTGAATATGTGTTTCTCTGATTAGTTGATAAATAAGGCCATTTGGCCTATGGCAAGGCAGCTTAGAGGCAGGTGAGTAATTCAAAAGGAGAGACAGGAAGAAGGTGGGGGGACACACCAGCCTGTCGTCTAGGGAGCAGCATGTAATGGCACACAGGTAAAGTCATGGAACACATGGCAACATACAGATTAACAGAAATGGACTGAGTTTAAATGTAAGAGCTAGTCAGTGGAAAGCCTGAGCTAATGGCCAAAGAGTTTTAATTAATATAAGCTTCTGTGTGTTTCCTTGGGTTTGACTGGCTGCGGATCAGGTGGGACACAGGAAAACTTACAGATACACCACAAGCACATGTGCACACACATGAACACACACATACATACACCAAAAAATAGACAAACATCATTTGTTAGAGTCACAAGATAAAAGTTTCATTAGGCTGCCAAAGCATAAAATTTCTACTTAGATTTGTAAACATTTTCCTTCAAAACAGATTCTAAAAATATTTTCATTTCATTTGCTTAATAATCTCATAAAAGCATAAAAAGTCCTAAAATAATTGATGTTAATGAATTATCTGTCATTTATATTAATTTCCTTTTATTAGATTAATTTCTGTTGGTACCAGGAATATTCTTGAAATATACAAATAATTAACACAAGACTTTTTTAAAACCACAATCCATATAAAATTACATCTATTTGTTAATTTTGATTTTCATGTTCAAAGTACAGGAGACACAATACAACAAATACTCACATCCAGTATCTAGGTAAGTTTGTATGCAATCATAAGGGCCATTTTAAAGCCAAGATTATTACTTACTTATGACCGTATCAGTTGCTGAGTTAGGCTTAATTTGAGTCTTTATACGTGTTCTGCTTTGTTCCTAAAATATAGACCTTTAAAAACACAGATTTAAGATTAAAGATTGTTTAATTCTATGGAAGAAATAATCAGCAGTCTAGCAAAAACTGACAAATGATAAACATAAACAAAAGCTACAATATCTTTGCTTTTTTGAAAAAGCAACTCATTATTAATGACTATGTGCATGTACATATTTTTTACATGGGTTTATATTTTTATTTTTTTTTACCTAGTAATATATGTTCACAAATGAGTGATCAGGTAAATTATCATTGTCAAATTTGTCCATTTCCTTTTGATTCACAGTATGAGGAGAAATTTAAAGGAAAATAAATGCTAAAAGTTTATCACACATTTTCTTTGCCTTCCAAGTATGTGATAGTTAATCTTCATTGTTAGTTTGACTGGGTCTGGAATCAACTATGGTGTTCACCTTTGGTAGATATGTGAGGGAATACACAAGAAAGGTTTACTGAAGATAGAAGACTCTACCTCAGAGTAGGAAGAACCTTCTGGTGGTAGTCAAGATATAAGGACTTTGAAAGGAAATGCTTGCTTTATCAGCTTGCTTCCTTGTGGGTTTGTCTATCTACTCTATTGCTGTCATGCTTTACTCACGTTGGATCCTAACTTCTTTAGCTTTCCTGTATGGACTGAAGACCAGCAACCATACAAGAATCTTTTAAGCCTTCAAGACCAGACTGAGAGGAAGCTGAAATGCCTAGGTTCTCATTTACTTCACCATATAAATTGCTGTTGTTGGACGACCTAGATAGTATTATGTAACACAAATTGATAAATGATCTTAAAAAAACAAACAAACAAAAAAAACAAAACCCAGAGTCAGACATTGGGGTAAATTCTGAAAGATCAGAGAGACAGAACAAGCCACAGCCAACCTCACCTTGCCAACTCCTCAGCTGATCATGTTTACTCAGACTGAAAACCTCTGAGTCCTCACACAAATAGATCTCAGTTGAACTGCAGCTAAGAAGCCTCTAGTTCCTGGTCCTCATGCCTTATATACCTTTCTGCTTCCTGCAATCACTTCCTGGTATTAAAGGCTTGTGTCCTTCCCAAGGAAAATAATGAGATCTCATGTGCTGGGATTAAAGGTGTGTCCCTCCATGCCTGGCTCTGTTGTAGTCTTAAACTCACAGAGATCCAGATGGATCTCTGCCTCCCTGAGTGATAGGATTAAAGGTGTGTGTGCCACCACTCTCTGACCTCTATGTCTAAACTAGTGGCTGTTCTGTTCTCTTATCCCCAGAGAAATTTTATTTTTTAGAGCACAAATAAAATATCAACACATATCACCATTTTTGTCTAAAATAAAAAAGTTATAACTAATATGAGAAAAACTATATACAATAAGTATATACAATATATACAGTCAAGAATTACATTAACAATGTGCAGTCCATTAATATTTGACAAGTTCAGACCAAAATTTCATTATTTATTCTATTTTGGTGAGTCCAATACAATATTAGTATACAATATACAAAAATCCAATCCAACATAAAATATTTAAAACTAGTAGTTGCCTTTTAAATGTAAATTCAATAATCTACCTCCTTTATCTTATCATATCTATATCCTTTCTTTTTATTATTTTCAGAGTAGATTCAATAATCTATTCTTTATCCATCATTTCTATATTTTTCAGTAGATTCAATAATTTTCTCTTTTATCTTATCATTTCTATCCTTTTTTATGGGGGGGGAGAGACAAAAAACTGAGAGATAAGAAAAGCAGAAAGAAGCCAGCCACATTCTTACCACTTGGAAATCCACAGCTAAAGAGACCTACTTCCTGTATCCCCATGCCTATATGCCTTTCTGTTCTGCATCTCACTTCCTCTTTCTGCTTAGCTACATCACTTCCTGTCTGTCTGTACAGACCTTCAAACGTCTATGATTAGTTCTGTGATTAAAGGTGTGTGCCACCATGCATGGCTCTGTTCCCAGTGTGGCCTTAAACTCACTTGACAATTAAGTCCTTCTTTTTTCTTTAGCAAGAGCATTTTTAAGTTGGTTTATTGAGGGTACTCTGCACTTATAATTTAATTGAGCTCTTGGTAAATTTTCATTTACTCATCCCTTTACAGTTGCTTTTCTGTTACAAATCCTTGGATAAATCAGCTATATTCCGAGTTTAGTTCAGCCTGTCATCCTCTCATTGTGATAATCCTGACCTCTAACTCAAAAATTTGTCGTAAAAATGTCATCATTTTAAAAAGTATTACAACAATTTTTCTTTACCAAAAGCTGTGTCTAGGACCCACTAATACAGTTGTTTATTTTAAGGTTGTAGAAATGACAACTTAGACAATTTGAGTAGTTCTGCCTTCTACTTACCATAAGTAATGGAGCTTATAGATTAGCATATAAGAAGCAGTGTTGAAGATAATCTTGGTGGAGATAGGACAAGACAGTGTCTGAATCTCTGTTATTTAGCCACAATTAGATCAAGTATGACTTTAAAGAAACAAGTAGCTATTTCATGGCATCTACATTATTGATCCTTTGAGAGTGATACCTCCTCTGTCTCTTCCACCAAATTCCCTAAGTTGCATCTAATGTTTGGCTATGGGTCTTTGAATGAGTTTCCATCAATTTCTGGGTGAAGCCTCTCTGATGACAACTGGGCTAGTCAATGATCTGTGAGTATAGCAGATAACATTAGGAACCACTTCATTGACTTTTTTTTTTCTTTTCTGCCAGTCGTGTTTGGTTATATACTAGGTCTCTGGGCTGTCTAGCTTCTGGGTCCTGGTCCTCCAGGCAGTGTCAGATGTGTGATTGCTCTCATAGTATGGGACTTATGCTGGACCAGTCATTGGTTGGCCACTCTCACAATTTCTTTGTCAATCTTATCCCAGCATGTCTTGTAGGTAGGACAAATTGTAGGTCAAAGGTTATGTGGCTGGGTTGGGGCCAAGAACAGCACAAGAAAAACTACAGAATAAACAAACTTGGGCTCATAGGGGCTCACAGAGACTGAATCACCAAACACTGAATCACCAACCAGAGAACTTGTACAAGACTGAACTATGCCCTCTGTATATATTTAACAGTTGTGTAACTTGTTCTTCTTGTGGAATATTGGTAGAGGGAGCAGAGGCTGTCTCTGACTATGTTACCTGCTTTTGGGACCCTTTCCTCCTACTGTGTTGCCTCATCCAGCCTTAATAGGAGAGGAGGTGCCAAGTCTTCCTGCAACGTGATAGGCCATGGCTGGCTGATATACATGTGAGTCCTGCACTTTTCTGAAGAGGAAGATGAAGGAATGGATGTGGGGTGGGAAGGATGGAGGGAAGGACTAGGAGGAGAAGAGGGTGAGGAAACTGATCAGGCTAGGAAAAACAATTAATTAGCTAATGAAAAAAAGAGTGATATCTCATATAGGCTAGTGAAGTAGAATGTTTGGAAAAAGTAGTGGTACTCAGTTCTAGGCTTTCTTAGTAATGTTTAAATTTTAAAAAAATATACACTTACTTTTAAAAGAGTATTACTACAATGCCTTTAAAAAAGTAAAACTAGCTGGGTATCTTGGCACATACCACTAATCCCAGGATTTGGGAGGCAGAGGTAGGTAGATGCTGTCCTTATGAGTTCACAGTCTCAGATCTAGATTGAGAAGAAAGTGAGAAGGCATGCACTAGAGAGAAAGTCTTGGCCAACTTGGGTCACTTCTGTAAATTACTGTGTGCTGTGGGAACCATGGCTACCTCCCACCCTCTCCAAAGACAGAGATTTGATACAGGAAAGTATATTCTATTTTCATCCAATGCCTTGAATGCTCATACTTTTTGCCACTAAGATTTTCTTCCCAGTTTCATAGTGAGCAGTAGCAATCTGAAAACATAGTGACAAAAGATAAAAGAAAATCTCTTAGACGTAGTTCTCAAAGCAGGCTCCACCTTAATAAGAAACTTCATAAGTTCTTTATGTATATGCTGATTTCTATTTTAAAAAAATGACTTATACCATGCTAGAAATTTAGGCTTGGCCCTAAATTTTACCTATTAATTCTATAATACTTTAAGTTAAAACTAAACCTTGTTCCTCCTCACATTGTTTTTCTGATCAGATTATCCTTTAAAAATAATTTTCCTGCAGCCGGGCGGTGATGGCGCATGCCTTTAATCCCAGCACTCGGGAGGCAGAGGCAGGCGGATCTCTGTGAGTTCCAGGCCAGCCTGGGCTACCAAGTGAGCTCCAGGAAAGGCACAAAGCTACACAGAGAAACCCTGTCTCAAAAAACCAAAAAAAAAATAATAATAATTTTCCTGCAAGTCTGAAGCATTTCTACAAGCAGTCACATATTTCTTATGAGGTAGATCAATTTCACTTTTCCTATTGGCTTAACAACAAACTATGGCTTCTATTTTATAATACCTTATTTTCAATCTTGTTCTGAAACAAGCACACAAATTTCTGTTAATTTTTAAAAGTTTATTTCTATACAACTACAAAATGATTTTAGGTTTTCTATTGCTTTAATTTTCATTTTTATGAATTTTTCTTGCTTTATACATTTTTCTATTTATTAAAATTTATAACAAACAAGTGAGGTATTGTGGCACATGCCTTTAATGTCAGCACTTGGGAGACAGAGGCAGGCTTAGCTCTGAGGTTGAAGTCAGCCTGATATACAAAGTGAGCTCCAGGACAGCTTGAGCTATACAGAGACTCTGTCTCAAAAACCAAGAAAAACAAAATAAACAAACAAAAAATACTGTGCAACATAAAAAAATATAACAATCATTAATGGAAACTGCTAGCTTTCGCAAATATTTCCTTTTAGAATAACATTTGGACATAAGGCAAAATAGCTTGTAATTTTTAAAGATTCATTTTGTACATAAATAGAAGAGTGTATGTGCACTGATTTCTCTTCCTTACAGAAACATAAATGGAGACCAGCTTTTTCACATATTTTCCTCAACCTTTTCTCGATTCTTACTCTATATTCCCTTAATTTATGAACTACATTGCTCTGGATAATTTTATATCAACTTGACACAATCTAGATTCATAGGAAAGGACAGAACCTCAATTGAAAAAAATTCCTCCATAATTCCAGCTGTAGTACATTTTCTTAATTAGTGATTGATGGGGGAGAGCTTAGCCCACTGGGAGCATTGTCACCATTGGGCTGGTGGTCTTAGGTATTGGTGAAATTATTAAGGCCACTCCATGTAGTTAAAAGGGAGGTTTATTTAGTTGTGTAACTTACAAATGAAGGAATAGGTTGCAGGGTCTGGGAAAGGTGTAGCACAGTCCAGCAGTGTTCTCTGGAGAACTCTGCTCAGTCTACCTCCAGTGTCCAGGGTCCAGGAACCAAGAGAGGTGGCGCATCCAGATCCTGGGTCTTCAGGGTCCTCTCTTAGCCCTGCCTTGTAGGCATGACAGTTACCAAAGCCTCAATGGGGGTTGGAACTTCCAGATCAAAGCTGGAATGGCTACCCACTACATCTCCCCCTTTTGTCTAAATAAGAAGGTTCTAACCTAATACAAGACTATGTACAAAGGAATGGTTATCAAATATTGTCCAAGAATAATGAGGGATAATGACCTAGACAAGATGGAACTACAACCAATGCGAACAATATCAAGGAAGAAACACATACTAAAATCCAGATAAGTCTAGAGCATAGGTAAATGGCATTTTACAGAGATCATTCCAAAAGGTGTCCTATCCTAAAGAACCTGAATCTAATACTAAGTTGTAACTATTATAGTCATATCTGCACCTGTGTCTACCAGGCCCTCCAGAACCAGGCCATTAATTTGAATTCTAAGCTTTGGTCTTTGTTCATTTATGGAAGTCTGCCAAAATATTTGTTTTATTGTGTTCTTTGTAAACTGTGATCCATCTATCAGAGCTGTTTTATCATCCATTGCAGTATTGGTTTTTACATTAGGCATTGGTTTATTCAGTTGTCCTGGAGAGGAGTTTCTTCCACAGTAGCTGGGAATGTTCGTACCACATTTGATTTGGGGGCCTGCAAGAGGCCTCCTGAGGCATTTCCCACCAGTAAAGGGTTGCCTCGTATATCTATTTTTGATCTGCACTCATTGGTCCAATGTCGGCCTTTGCCACATCTTCTACATAAACCAGGAGGTGGTTGGGGTCTCCTGTTTAGGCTATTCTTATTAGGAGTATTACTTCTAGGAGTACCCCATGTATAGTTTTTACATATATGACCTGGTGTAATACATTTAAAATATTTGGTACCACGGGGCCTTCTTTCACTTCTGGGATTTGTCTCTCCTATTCAAGCCTCATTACTGTAGTTAAGAGACTCAACACCATTATATATTGAATTCATTCTTCCAAAGGAGCTGATCTGATTTTTAATGGTGTAAGTATTCTTTTGCATTCTGCATTAGCATTGTCGAACGCCAAGGACTCAGTTAATACTTTTCTTAATTCTTTATCTGACACAGCTCTTGTTATAGCTGTGTTCAGCCTTTGTAAAAAATCAGTGAAGGGTTCCTGCAGTCCCTGAAATATCTTTGTGTATACCTCAGTTGGTTTTCCAGGTTCTGGATTTTTTTCCCAAGCATTTAGAGCTGCTGTACGGCATAGGGATATTGTATGCTCATCATAAGTGGCTTGTACATTCCTGTCAGTGAAACATCCCTCACAAAGGATTTGATCTTGGGAGATCACAAAACCTCTGAGTTTACCTTGTTGTTCTAACTTTTTGCCTCTTCTCTCAACCAGCTTTTCTACTGTAACTGCTGGCTATATTCTAGAACAGCTGAAATTAACTGACGCCAGTCATTTGGAATGATTCTATGTGAGGTAGACCATGAATTTAACATCTGTTTTACATATGTGGAGTGTATCCCATACGTAACTACTGCTTCCTTTATATTTTTAAAGTCCCTTGTTGAAATTGGTTGTAATGTATATGTCATATATGGCTCTGGTTGTGTGTCATCTGCTGGCTTCTCATGGGTGATAACAGGATAAGCCATTGTATGAGAGCCATTTGGAGATGTTACAACCTGTATGTTCTTGCCCTTCTGCTTATTAGGTCCCTTGTTATGTTTATTGAGAGTTTCTTCCAGAGCTTGCAAACGAGCACCTAGGGTCTGTTCTAGGGAGTAAACCTCCTCTCTTGCAAGGGATTCCAGATTGCTCATGGAATCATGGAAGTTTTTATGTTCTTCTGAAACACATGATTTGATGGACCTTATCTTATCAATTAATGATAATCTTTCTTCCTTATATAGTGTCTGAGTAACCACAACTTCACTCTGGAGAGTTAGTGTTCTATCCATTAAATATTCATATTTATTATAAATAAAAACAAATTTGGGTACAAGCCTGTTTTGTAAATCCTGAATAGAAGATTCCCGAGAAAGAATCTTTTTCTGTAATCCTCCACTGCTATGTTTGAAAGCCTGTAAATCCTGGTTAGCAAATTCCAGAAAGAGAATCTTTTTCTGTAAGCCTTCACTGCTATCTTTGGAAGCCTGTAAATCCTGATTAGCAGATTTCAGAGAGAGGATCTTTTTTCTGTAAGCCTTCACTGCTATCTTTGAAAGCCTGTAAATCCTGGTTAGCAGATTCCAGAAAGAGAATCTTTTTCTGTAAGCCTTCACTGCTATCTTTGAAAGCCTGTAAATCATGGTTAGCAGATTCCAGAAAGAGAATCTTTTTCTGTAAGTCTTCATTGATATCTCTTAAAGCTTGTATCATTCCCAATAATGACTCATATTTGTTCTTATTATTAAACCAGTGTTTGAATCTGTATGAATTATTATGATGAATGCCAAAATGGTACAGGCCAGATATGCCTGAGGAAGGTCGTATATTTCCAGGAAAATGTCATTCATCATACAGGCAAAAAGGCTTTTAAATTCTTGTGAGGTAATGTTGTCAGCCATATTACAAGAATTACTCAAAATCTGTTAGTCAATTTTAAGGTGTAAAGTTATCAAGTACTTTTACTTGACATAAGACGCTGCTTTGCCTATCTTACCTTTCTGTGGTTCTGGGGGGTGTAGTAGCACTTTTCAGCCAGAAGGAGGCATTGGTAGAGCACCAAAGCAGGTCCTGTTGAATGCCTTGGCTGGTGGCAGAGTGAGCACAGGCAGTAGGCAGTTTTTCTGGTGACCCCCTGGAACTTCAGGGCATGGAGAGTTCCAGGCCACTCTAAGCCCATTTCTGCCTCTACAGACAATAGGTCTGCCAGCAGGCACGGCTCCAAACCCCCGCCAGGGACAGTGCCCTGTCTATTTTAACTAGGTGAAACTGTGGAAACCTCATGCTAGGGTGGGGAGCCGGCACTCAGGGAGGAAGGGGAATGCCCTACTCACAGCATTTTCGCTGGTTTGGGTGCTAAACTTGCCGCAGAACTGAGACTGGATTAGCTCCTTGTAGCATGAATCTTAAAAGTTCTTATTAATAAAATCAAACGTTAGCCAGGTATTGGGGTGAACACTGGGAGATCAGAGAGACAGAACAAGCTACAGCTAACCTCACCTAGCCAACTTCTCAGCTGGTCTTGTTTACTCAGACTGGAAGCCTCTGTGTCCTCATATCCAAATGGCTCTCAGCTGAACTGTGCTGCTAGAAGCCTGAAAGCTTAACCAGCCAAATGCTTCTAGTTTCTGGTCCTCACGCCTTATATACCTTTCTGCTTTCTGCCATCACTCCCTGGGATTAAAGGCTCACTTTCTGGGATTAAAGATGTGAGTCACCATGCTTGGCTGTATCCTTGAACAGATGGATTTCTGCCTCTGGAATGCTAGGATTAAAGGTGTGTGCTACCACTGCCTAACTTCTATGTTTAATATTGTGGCTGTTCTGTCTCTGACCCCAGAAAAGTTTATTAGGGTGCACAATATTTTAGGAAACACAATACCACCTCAGCTCCTTTTCAGGAATGGAACCTTATAGGTTTTCCCTGGTTTTACGGAACTCTGCAGGAGGTAACCTGGAGCTTCAAGTGCCCACCAGCCAGGGAGGAAGCTGAGGGCGGGAGCCACCCAGGCCTTTGGAATTTGCCCCACATGAGCGCCAGATATTGGTGAAATTATTAAGGCAACTTCACATAGTTAAAAGGGAGGTTTATTTAGTGGCATAACTTACAAATGAAGGAATAGGTAGGTTGCAGGGTCTGGGAAAGATGTAGCACAGTCTAGCGGTGTTCTCTAGAGAACTCTGCTCGGTCTACCTCCAGTGTCCAGGGTCCAGGAACCAAGAGAGGTGGCGCATCCAGATCTCGGGTCTTCAGGGTCCTCTCTTGGCTCTGCCTTGTAGGTGGGACAGTTACCAAAGCCTCATTGGGGGTTGGAACTTCCAGATCAAAGCTGGAATGGCTACCCACTACACTTAGGTTATGAAACAAATCAGGTTGAGCAAAGCCGCAGGAGTAAGCCAGTAAACAGGATCCCTCCATGGCATCTACATCATCTCCTGCCTTCAGGATCCTGTGTGTTTGAGTTCCTGTCCTTACTTTCTTTGATGATAAACAATGATACAGAGGTATAAGTCAAATAAACCCTTTCCTCTCCCAGTTGCTTTGGTCATGGCGTTTGGTCATAGCAATAGTCACCTTATCTAAGACAATATGATGGTTTCACTAAGATAAAAGTAATGCATGAGTACTGGAAATTAACAATATGTATGCATGAGTTCGTGTGAGAGAACATTTTATATCTTACATAGTTTATGTGACTTTTATTGATTCTTTGAGGATTTCATACATTATATTTTGGTAATAATCATATTCTGCACAACTTCTCTCACGTCTACCTCCTATTCCATACCTACCCACCTTTGTGTTCTTTTGTCCACATTAAATCCATTAAGTCCAATTGGTGCTGTACATGTATAATTTTGAATATGTGACAACCTACTTGAGCATGGTTAACCTACCAGAGGCTACACTCTTAGAGAAAACTGACTGTGCCATTCCTGGCAGCTTTTAATTTTACCAATAGTTATCCAACAAAGGCCTACCTCCAACCTCTGTTCTGGGGTTTTGTCTGGCTAGAGCTTGCATGGGTCTTGTGCATGCTGTCAAAACTATTGTGAGTTCATATGTGTAACTGCCTTGGAAAACTTTCATTCATTGCATTTTAATTTAATTTAAAAACATTGTAGAAATTTTAACATACACTAAAATTGTTTCTCTTTCTATTTTTAGTTGTTTAAATGATTTAAAATCAAAGCCATATCTTATTCATTTTGGCATTAGCAAGAACACAGAAGAGAGTTAATACACAGATTTAAATTGAACTGACGGCTGGAACTCCTTCGTTAGTAATCATAGTAAATACTTCTTACTAGCTTAAAATGATCTCTAGCTCAGAACTATTTCAAACATTGAGAAAATTCCCATACTCCTTACCCAGGGAATTATTAAGGCTGGTTTGATGCAGGATCACCAAAAATATCTTAAAATTTTATCCATATCCATGAAAGCACCACTGATATGACAATGCAAATATGCTTCAAATATACAGCAAAAGACTTGGAAAGGAGAGACGAATGTGAGCTTGAAACTCATTTTGGTGAGACACCTGTAAGTAATGATTTCCTAAATATTAAGATGAAACTGACAACACATTTTTATTTGGGAGAACTGTGCCAAATGTTAAGTGGTGAATGATGGAAAGAAGATATTCAATATTTGATGGTTCCCTTCTCCAGGTTCAGATTTTCATCTATACTTCTTGTGATAGATTTTTTCCTTCCTCTCTTCATTTTTTCCTCCCTCCCTTCCTATCTCTCTTCCTGTTCATCTTCCTTATACTTCTTCTTCACTGCCCTGTCTAATCTTCTATAATCACATTGATGCTGTTTTCCTGTTACAAGTAGTGAAAAGGGCACCTGCACTCTACATTGGGGATTTCAGTGTTACATTATTTTTATCACCTTCCATGGAAAAATAAACAATTTGTCTCAGTATTTTGATAAGTATTAGGAATACTTAAAATCTAGAAAGGTGCACTCAGATCTACTGATAATTATTTATGTTCAAGAGGAAGGCTTACTAGAAGCCATTGAAAAAATAAGTAGTTATGAGGTACATGTTGATAATTCCCATTTTATGTTAAAATTTCCACTGAGAGATTATGGTAGATTTTATTATTTTACACTATTGTTTTGTCTTCCCAGAAAGATTATGTATTCCTACTTATTGTTATCTGGATTTGGGAATTGAATGAATTGAGCTGGAATTGATCTAGAAGACTCCTCCCTGAGAAATTGCTCTCATAGTATCAGAAGGCACTATGCAAGTTGTCAAGAGTCAAAAGCAATCAATAGTACTACCCACCTGTAAAGCTTATGAGTTACAACAACAATTGGCCTAGTAAGATACACTCAGTGGTTCAATAGTGACCTTTTTATCTTTGAGGTAGCTAACATCTGTTTAATTGGACTTAAGACCCACTCTATACAAGGAAATTCATGTCTGCTGCTATAAATATAGCTAGCTACCAGTGGCTGGATAGGAAAAACCACTACTGCTACTTTTCTTAAACCAGTATAATTTTTAACTACATTCTAAATCTTATTCTTACACACAGAAGTAAATGTAGGTCTTACCCCTCATCAAAGGAGCTTCTCCAACATGAAGATACCATTACAGAAATCCACAACTGGTCAAAATGTAGAGAATCACGGGGTGCCCATCTCTAATTCATATCCCTCTTCACCTAAGGCACAGTATCATAACAAAAGAAGCAGTGGAAGGATTGTAAGTGCTGGAGGATCAGGATGCCTAATGATAGATATAATAGCTTCAAGACTTGACAGGGAAGGACGTTTCACCCATAAAATCTCAACAATATGGTTGTTTAAACAAGACCTAAAAAATGACAACAGTCAGCATGCCAATGTGGATGGAGGAAGTTTCACAAGTCCCCATCCCTAGATAAAGTGCTATGAGCAATCCATGACCATTGAAAGAAGGAGAATCAGTTCTCTTCAGGGACATGTCCCCTGATATATTATCAAATCCCTACTACACTATAATCATTCCTAAACACATGTATATAAGAGCAACTCTAAGTGGGGTAAGAAAGATGTGTGTGTGTGTGCGTGTGCGTGTGCGTGTGTGTGTGCGTGTGTGGGGTGTGTGTGTGTGTGTGTGGTTTAACAACATTAAATAAAGAAGAGGTAATGAACTTGAGAGGATCTAGAAAGAAGACATGGGAGGAGTTAGCGAAGGCTTGTGGAAGTAATATATACAAATATAAAACTCAGATATGAAACTTTTAAAAATGCTTAAATTAAAGGTACATTTGAATACTTTATAAGAGAGGATAAGGTCAAAACTAGAGAAAGGTACCATGTTCGTAATATTAAGGATGGGAAAGACAAACTTAATAAAATGCTTTGAGTTACAAAATCCAATTAAGATAGTTATTACTGAGCCTCCATCAAAGACCAAATCTAGGACAGACATGATCACAAAGGTCACATGAGTTATTAAAAACATTTAGGAGATTTAAGTGATTCTTAGAACAACCTTTAAGCTAAGTAAAATAACTTTGGGAGAACAGACTGAGTCGTTGGTATCACAGAAGCCTAATAAGTACAAATTACCTCTAAGTGTAGTAAAGGGACATATTTTGAAAACAATTTTAAGGGAAACTATTGGTACATTAAACTCACTAGAGTGAAACAAAACATGCTTTCATGCCCTTCTGTGATGTGGCTGAGGACTTTGGTGCCAAAAAAAAAAGCAATTTCTATAGGTCAGAACCACAGACAATGAAGAATTGCCTGTAAATCTCCCCCCAGTAAGTAAAAAATGAAGCACAAATAAAGAAAAATTACTGTATAGAATTTGTGTTCAATAAAATTTAATTTTTGTATGGATTGTATGTGGTGTTTGTATTATGTATTGCTATCTTGCCTGCACGGATATCTACATATTATATATATGGCTGGTGTCTTTGGAGGCAGGAAGAGGGTGTTGCATCACCTAAAAGTGGAGTTATGATAGTTGTAGTTGTCATTTGGTGCTGGAAATTGAACCAAGGTCCTCTGGATGGGCAGCTAGTGGTCTTAACTATTGAGCTGTTTCTTTTTCCACTAGATTATAGAATTCTTATTGACCAGTGAGTAAAGTTGATGCTTTCCTACTTTTAGAATGGATCTTTGTTCTATCTGTGTTCATTCGATGTTTAGAAGGGTGGAAAGTATATCTTCAATTCTATTTCTTGTAATAATGAATAGCCCCTTGTAGACTTGATAGAGAGCATTTTCCATGATATTTAACTTTGAGTTTGATATATAATTTAGTGGTTTCTTAAAATCTTTTCTTAGAAAAATATACATTTGTTTAGCATGTAAGAGGAAGAAAAGTGGATTTTTACAATCACCAAGTTAAAATACGATCCACTCTGCATTTTTTTTTCAGTGAAAGTGTTTGTACATCCTTCCTTGTTCATATTTGACTTACCATGTCTCTTATGGCTTCATTTCTTATCTCAGTGATGTTGGACTGGGCAATATGATTTACTTTACCCAATTGATTTGACTTTTGAGTAGAAACTTTAAGTGTCACCTGCCAGATTCTTGCACTTTTCTTTTTATCACAAAAATGATATTTTTATAACATGCTGTAGACAGAGGATACTCTCTTTGTCTGGATGGAGAAAGCACAAATAGAGTGACAACTGACCAATAGCTGAATAAAGTATGAAAGACAATTATTTGTTTTAGGACATTGAGATTTGGGGTGATTTATTTAACAGATAGGATGATTTCTTCTAAAGCTTCAATGAATACAGAAATGCCTTCAGATATATAGCAAAACGTATTGGAACAATGGATGAACAAATATATTAAGAATGAATAATACTGAGAGTGACAAATTTCTTCTTGTTAAATGAGCAGTAACTATCATACGTGAAAAAGAATCATACCAGCTGAATTTTTACCACATAGGAGTATGGAAAAAATTGGGATTATGAAATGAACTATCTACAAAGGAAATTATAGAAGTAATTGCATTTATAATGGAACCAAGTAAAATACTTAGATATGAGCTTTATTGAAGAAGTAGACCATACTTGTACACCAAAAGTTATAAGATTTTAATGTAAGAAATAGAAAACACAAACAAATGGGAAAGTCTTGAATTCATGGATTAGAATACAAAATATCATTAAAATGTCCCAATTTCCCAAAGCAAGTTACAGATTCAATGCAAAGTTTATTATGAAAATCACAATAGTTTTTCTTGTGTGATTGTTATGAATGAGTAGGCATGGGGATGGGGATGTAGCTCAGTTGGTCGTGTTGATGGCTGGGATCTCAGTGGTGTCCCATGACACCATGCCCAAGGTTTTGTGCCTCAAACAAAGAATTGAGCAAGATAAATGTTACTGGGAAATTAGAAATCCCTTTTTGCAAGATTTCAGTCTTGTTTATAAAAGAGTTGAAATATAGACTCAGAAGGAGCTTGAGGACAATTTTTCAAGAATTGGAGTGAAAAAAAACCCACAGGGCACACAATCTCTAAACACTGAAGCAGCTGGGGAGAGGGAGAAGAAGAAAAGAAAAAGTCACCCCTTCTGAAATAGGATAAGCAATGGAAGTCTTCATACATATTTAGAAGGTGAGAAGGTGGGGAGGGGAGATAATCAGAGAAAATAGTGAAAAAGTTTAGAGTGTTCAAATAAACATGGTTAGGATTTTGCTCAGTATCTGAAGGTGATATAAAAAGGGGAAGAGAGGAGCTGGAGCGATGGCACAGAGATCAAGAGCAGTTGTTGCTCTTTTTAATGATCCTGTTTTGGTTTCCATAATCCACATGGTGGCTCACAACTATTTGTAACTCCAGTTTCAGGGGGATCCCATCCCTTCTTCTCACCCTCCATGGGCCCAAGTATGTATGTGGTGCACATACATACATGTAGAGAAAATACTTATACACATAAAAAAATGTTTCACAGATACTTGCACAGCTGTGTTCACTGTCATTCTATTCATAATAGCTAGAACATGGAAACAAGCTATATGTCCTTCAAGAGATGAATAGATAATAAAAATGTGATGCATATACACAATGGGCTATTATTTTGCTGTCAAGAAAAAATGAAATCATGAAATTTTCAGGTGAGTTGATGGAATTCAAAATTACTATATTGTGTGAGGTAACCAAGGCTCAGAATGAGAAACATTTCATGTTTTTTCTCATCTTTGTTACCTAGCTCCAAATATTCAGATGTCAGTATATAACTTGCAGTTAGAGCAGAAACCGAGGAAATTGAAAAGTTGTTGGTGAGCTCTAGAGGGGAGAATGGCAGAGTACACATATTTGTAGATTTGAAGGAAAAAATTGGGGAGAAGGGAGGACTTTAATCTGTAGAGTGGAAATGGAAGAGAGTACAGAAGTACAGGTTGCGAAGAGGGATAAATAACACTCAGGATGTTTGAAAATGCTATAGGGAACATAATCATTTAATTACAGATAAAAATTACCTAAAATTTTAGATAAAATTATAAGTTGATGTTGCATACACAAACACACACAAACACGCACAGCATTTAAATAAAGTGACTCCCCTTGGAGGGATAATACCTACCACCAAAAGCCATACAGTGTCTCACAGAAACCCAGTTCCAAAAATGGGAAAGCTCCTTTGAAGTTGTTGGTCAGGGGAATACAAGAGGATCTCAAAATAATATAGGCTATTGCAATTGCTCATAGGTGACTTCCAGAAGTTAAAGATAAGTCCCTGTTTTTGAAAGCACCATGCACTGTGAACCTAGGATTATGAGGAATCAAGTTGGATCTGAAATGAAAGCCTCCTCTGTAAGCACTAGCTTTCATAGTGCTTTCAGGTGTTATGCAAGCTGCCAAAGGAGAAAGCTATCAATAGTCTTACCCACCTGTGACATCTATAAATAACAACAATGACCAGCATAACAACACATTTCTAAAGGTGCAAAGTTGGCACTTACATCTTAGCAGTAACCAATAGCTGTCTTACTGGACTTAAGGCCTGCTCAGCAAGAAGGAAATCATACGTGGTATTGGAAACTCAGTGGATTACCTGCGGCAAGTATTGTCATCAATCTTAGAGGAAAGCCTGCAATTGACATTTACCTAAACCAATGTAATTCCTAACTGTTGTTTATTTATTTTTACACCAACAGATAAGTGTAATCCTCACCCCTCATCAAGGAAATTTCTCTTTAGAAAACTACAAATTCTCAAAATACAGAGAACTGACTTCTGGTGCCCAAACAAGTTCATACACTTACAATGTAATCTCTGGACCCAAGACTCAGTGAACATTGAGGAAGAGAGGGTGGAAAGATTGTAAGAGTCAGAGGGGCAGGATGTCTTCTGTGAGATTGTATGTATAGTTGTGTATTTCTAAGTGGAACACAATTAAAGAAGTGGTGCATTAAATGTGTATAACATTTTGGGTAGCATGGACATTGTAAAAATATTAGTCTTTTCTAGTGAACATAGGATATCTTTCCATTATGTGTGCCTTCTATAATATCTTATATCAATGTTTTATACTGTGTAGTTTTTTAGGATACAGAATATATATCACCATATTCTTAAATAATTTACAATTTTATGTTGTCATAAATAGATAAATATTTTTGATTTCCTTTTCATATAGGTCATTACTTTTAAACATAAATTAAACTAGTTTCATGTTGATTTTTATGTCTTATAATTTTATGAAATTCATTTTATTAATTCTAATTTTAATTATAGAGACTTTGTAGTTTTATAGTTGAAGAGATATGTCATCTGAAAATCAGAACAATGTTACATTCAACATTCTGATATAGATAGCTTTTATCATTTTATTAACTAATTTCTTATACTCTTGCACAATATTGAACAGAAATGTCAGAAAGAAACATCACTGTGATAAATTCAGGGCACAGTACTAATATGTGGTATAAACATGAATATTTAGAAGGCAGTATGACAACATGCCCATTTAGAAAAATAATAGTAGTGGGGTGTTCTCAAAGACCTATAATGTTCCCAGCTACAAGGTCTTGACAGGGTTACTTTTGCAGATACTCATGAACTCACTACAGTTGTGGTTATTTACACATGTTATACACAAGACTAGATCTTTGAACATTTCATTAAGCATGTAGGAGGGGTCAACAGTCCTCACCAATTATCAGGGGAGAGGGTTCCATTCTCTTCATTGGCCTAACTAATGGTAAGTTGCCCTTGCTCCAGTGAACAAATTCCCACCTGTGCTTAGACAAGAAACTCTGTGGGTCACACATAAAAGAAGACAAGAAAGTAAGAGGGGGCAGGGCTTATAGGTTCCAGTGGAAGAGAGAGGGAATGAGAGTAGGGAATTGGGGAGTGAAAATGATGAAAACTCATTATATAAACAGGTGAAACTGTCAAACCGTGAAATGAAGAATGAAGATCACTGCTTTGTATCAACTGTTTTTCCTCTTCCAAATGTACAAAATAACAAATCAATCATGGCCTTTCTATATATACATAAAAATACTTTAATCATACTTTTCTTCTCCATTTTTCATTCTAATTCCCAATCTCTTCTGGTTTCTCTTTTCACATCCATGATAATCTGTCTTTTCTCCTGTATTCCACTTATCAGAGAAAATAAGTTTGTGATTCCTGTCTGTGTCAATCTGGTTTATTTCATTTAATACATGAATATCATAGGTAAGTAAGTCCATCCATTTTCCTATGAAATGGTATAATTTCATTCTTTTTGGTGATGAACATAATTCCATTATTTTTGTCTATTAATCTGATGATGGGCCCCTAATATATTGTTAATAGTACAGCAATAACTATGCATCTACAGATATCTCCATGTAGTTCAATGGCATTGTGCTTTCTTTGTATTTATCAAGTCCTGGGTCCAATCCCAGAACCTTAATAAGAACGGAAAAAAGGGGTGAAAACAGGACAGACAGACAGACACACACACACACACACACACACACACACACACACACACACACACAAAGAGGGGGAACTTTAAAAGTCTTAAGAAGTTGTGTATGAGAAAACGGCAACAACAGGTGTGACTATTTAAGTCTTTCTAGAAATTGTTATTGAGAAGGCTTACTATTTTTAGGAATACAGGGAGTGATTACATTAGTTCTTTATTGCATATAATTATACATAAAGATGTAGTCTTTGATAAAAGAAGAATAATAAATATGTGGTATTTTTTCTGATGGCAATAAAAGTTTTTTAGTCACAAAAATGAGAAGCATTATTTATTTTTTTAATTTTTTCCTTGGACGATTCCTCTGTGTTGTAGGCTTTCTTGGCCTCTCTCATTGTTGCTTTGTAATAGTGGGAAATGTGTTACCTTGTCTTACTCTTCATAAGGATTATAGCTGACATGAGAAAAGCAGAATGAACTAATGCCAAGAGCATTTTTGTGGGACATTATAGTCTACAGAAATAGGGATCCAATGATTAAAGAAAAACCGTTTCAGTTTTTGATTCCTTCAAGAATGGTGTTCTGTGTGAAAGTATGGCCACTCTAAAAGTTGTGGGATAATAATAATAATAGACAGAGAAAGCTCAGAGAAGCCTATTGGTACAGCATTTCTTCTTCCAGATATTTCAGGATAACTGTGAAATGAGTATCTTCTATGGAAAATAGAAAAGGATAACATTTCTAGGTTCTATGCATAAAAATTGCTGAGCAATTCCAGCTTCTATGACTTTTCACAGGAAAGAGGATTTATAGTTTCTACAACTCATATCAAGGGCAAAAAACAGCCAGAGATAAAAGGACAGAAAATATCAGAGAAACCTTGCTTCTAAGGTCTCCCAGTGTTGGAGATGGACATTTCTTTCCCACCCATGAGTTCCCAAATAACCAACATGAAGACTGAATATGAATTATAAATGCTTGATCAATAGCTCAGTCTTGTTACTACCTAACTCTTGCATTTTAAAATAACCCATATTTCTTATCTATGCTTTGTCAGGTGGCTTGGTACCTTTTCTCACTATGGCATGTTCAACTTGCTTCTCTGTGCATCTGCTTGAGACTTTCCCGACTCTGCTCTTCTTCTTCCTAGAGTTCTCTGTGTCTGGCTGTTCCACCTATACTTCTTGTCTACCTACCAGCCTGTCAGCTTTTTATTAAACCATTCTTAGTGACAAATTGTCACAGTGTACAAAAGAATTATTCCACAGTACAATGTCCTTTATTTAAGCCATTGTGTGATGGATACTTTGTGATGCCTTGTGTTTCTTTTTGTCATTTTATGCGTACAGGTGTTTTGTTTGCGTCATGTGAGTGACTGTGCCATGTGCATGCCGGGTGGTCACAGAAGACTATAGGAGTGTGTTAGATCCAATAGAATGGGAGTTACAACTGGTTGTAAACCACCATATAGGTTCATGGAATTAAATCTGGGTCCTCTGGAAGAGCAAACAATGCTCTTATCTGCTGAGTCATTCCTACATACATCCCTGTGGTGTTTTCTTTTTAGCCTTAATACCCAACTCTCCTCAAGCTTGTCCTAATTTTTTCATTGACTTATTCTCTCTTTCTTTTCCTCTTTCTTTATACTTTTCTCTCCTTTCTCCCTCTATTACATTTTACTCCTTATTTTTAATCCCTTCAATTCATTAATTAATTGATTTGTTTTACTTTTTTGACATAGAGTTTATATATAGATATCCCAGAGTGGCTTCAAAATGATGATCTGCCTATGTCAGCACACCATTATTGGAATTACTAATGTCTACAACCATGCACAACACTGTTTCCACTAACATTTAAACTTCCACTTTGTCTAATCTAAACTATCAGGTGATAATAGCATAGTCACACTGAAGACCTCTCTTCTTACTCAGATTATGACTACTGCACTCCACCCACCAGAAAATGAAAGTGCTGTACTTTAACTACCATGTTTGTACATTATTGATTTATGGGATATAAATATGTCTGCTGCCTAATTTCAAGAATATGCACTTAGTGGGCAAAGTGAGACAGAGAATCTATGATAGGCAGTGAAGGAAGTTTTGTACAGAAAATGCATGATTAATGGACACTCAGAATTAGATGTGTGCACATATTTTTTTTTGTTCGCAGATCTCAGAAGAAATGAAACTTTGCTCAAAACATCAAGGGAAATGAGAGAGGAGTTGGCATTGTCTCTGGGAATATATTGAGAATGGAAAGGAAGGTAAAAGCCATCCAGTATTAGACATATAACCTTTGGAGAACCAATAACTCTAGAGGTGAGAATAAACTATAATGCAATGTGTTCTATGCTAAAATACCATGCACTTCACACAATATCAAATAAATACAGCTTCCATTAACCCTTACTTATTGATGATTATATATCCAATGAGGACAATGTGTAAGATTGTTCTTTGAAAATATATCATTAAACACTACCACTGCACATACAATTTTTTCTTCAAATGTGAACAGATGAAAAGATGAATATTTCCATATTTTTTTAAAACATGAAATTGATCAAGGCATGGAGATGCATATATATAATTCTATCACTTGGAAGGCAGGAACAGGAGGTTCTATATAATTTTGAGATCAACCTGGTCTATATAGTGAGATTCAAGCCATCCTGGTCTGCATGGTGAGCTCTAGATGAGCCAGGGTCACATAATGAGACTTGTCTGAAAAGAAATCTATCCACTCTGAAATGATATACCTAAACACTGAGTCACTTCATGAGGATTAAAGAAAGTTTTGCATGGCTGTATTTTACTCACACAAACTTTAACACAATTTCCAGAGTAATGGTGGTTGGGCTCAGAAAAGTAGTGACTCTTTATTTAATTCTTCATATGGAATTCAGCAATCCAACCAATTTTTATATTTTGTTTCTTTGAACATTGTCCTCTTTGGACTGCTTATTGTAGTCATACATTTTTCTGTATTTTATATTAGGCCTGGTTAAACTTTTTTCCACTTGTGAGATATTTTTACCAAAAACATTTATATGTAACACTGGCTCTATAAGTATGATGGTTAGTCTTGGTTGTCAACTTGAATGTATCTGGGATCAACTAAGCAAAACAGCTCCTAGTGGACTATGAAGGCATGTCATAGAATTAACTGACAAAAGAATAATGCCCTTCAGAGTGGGTGGCATCTTCCACAACAGCCCAAATGTGAAGAGATCCAAGGAAAGAGCCATGCTTCTTTTCTGCCTTCTATCAATCATATAGGAACCCAACTTTCTCAGTCTTTTAATGTATACTAAATACCAGTAGCTCTCCAGAAATCTCCTAGGCCTTCAGCACCAGATTATGGTGTTTGAGTCATCTAGCCCCTTGCACTGAGTAACTACCTGAATCTTAGCCTCTCCAATGTGTTGACAGCCACTGCTGGACTACTAAGCCATATCATGTAAACCAAAAAAATAAACTGCCTTTTAAGTATTTGTTTATACTATTGATTCTGTTTCTCTAGAGAGTCATGACTAATAAAATACAAAATATGTATGCAATTCAATTTACTAATAATAAATTGCAAACAGATTTATTTTAAAATATTTCTTTCTCATACATAAAACTGTACCAACTGTACCATTTATTAAAGTAAATTTGCATCTTAATAGCATGCATATGCTTGTTTACTTTATATCAAGAATTAAATCTGGTTTCTCACCTATATTCTTATAAGCAATCATAATGAAACTCATAGAATTGCCTCATAACAGCGACGAAAGTTGTGAAAGTAGAAGGGGAGGTTAGTTTGGAAGAGAAAAGAGATAAGAGGGAGTAGTTAGGGAACACAAATAAGCAATGGGTAAATATGATCAAAACACTTTACATAAGAATGAAGTATCATAACAAAAACCACTCTAGGTTGTAATTAATATGTGCTAATAGAAAACAAAATAAAAAATGGGGAGAGAGTTAATGAATGTTAACTTTAGAGCAACAAAAGGCAAAGAAATCTATTGGACTTTGCATATACAAACCTAAGAGTGTACAAACATCTAGTTTTCATTCTTACCCATTAAAATAGACAACTATGATTTCAAAGCTTTAACAAAGTAACTAATAGAATGTTATTATTGGATTATTCCAGAAATAAGGAAGTAGGCATTTCTACTTTCATAAAAGCAAACAAACAAAATCAATAGAGAGGCTAGAGAAAAAATACTCATTGAGTTAAATCCTGGACAGAGAAAATATCTGGCTCCTTTCAATTTGTTACGTCTCCCCTTTGCATAATTCTCCATATTCTTTTTTCCAGTTCCCACTATCAAAGTTCATATCTCATATAATAACTCTCTATTGGAGCCATAAGTCCTGTTAGTATATAAATTTGGACAAAAGTTTGGGTATAGGGTAGAGTCTTTATCTCTTATGTGCAAGATCTGAAAATAATATAAAACTACTACTTACCAACAAACTATTTTATGCAGACACTCTGCTACCATTGAACCATTGAACTTCTCAGTAATCTGAAGTAACTATCTCATGTTACAGAGAGAAAATAAATGTTCAACATAACATAGTGTACTCTCAAACCTGGAGGAACAGATTCTAACAGTTGAGAAAGTAACCTTGCCAAGTTTTATGGCCTGTTTTAGAGATGTGTTTATTCTATTAATTCTGCTTGTTTCCTGTGCTTCCAGAGACCAAGAAACGAGAGGTCAAATAGATTTTTTTTGTTGCTTTCTCAAAGGTTAATGAGTAAACTTTGGGGATAGTATTTTTTTCAGTCTCTTCCCAATACACAAGCAGACTGCTAATGATTTGAGTATGAGGTTCTTTTTGCATAAGAAATCAAGAATATTTAGAGTTTTTATTCCCACATAATGTCTAATAGATACTGCCCACAATTTTAGAAACCCATAGGACTTAAGAGTACTCATTGGTTATGTAGACCCAAATTATGTATTCACATACCTCTCAACTTCTTTTTTCTGAATGTTCCTTTTCTTTAACCTGGAGAAATCTCTTAAAAGATTTTTTAGCCTTTGAAAATGGAAGCATATATCCTTGCTAGAAGAGATTTCCAAAGAGATGTTCTTTTGCTAGAAATGTATTTTAGTCAAATAGGTTTGGAAAATGCTGCATTACATAGTCTTTTCTTGAAGATTCACAACATATATTAGCATATGAATGACTAAATTTTTTCACAGATATATTCACTACTGTGCATTGTAGTGGGTAACCATTCCAGCTTTGGTCTGGAAGTTCCAACCCCCATTGAGGCTTCCGTAACTATCACGCCTACAAGGCGGGGCCAAGGGAGGGCTGGAGACCTGAGATCTGGATGCGCGGCGCTCTCTTGTTTCCTGGACCGGGACGCGAGAGGTAGACCGAGGAAAGTTCTCCAGAGAACACCGCTGGACTGCGCTGCGTCTCTTCCAGAACCCATCATCTACCTATCCCTTCATTTGTGAGTTACGCCTTTAAATAAATCTCCTTTTAACTACGTGGAGTGGCCTTAGTAATTTCGCCAATAGTGCATGCTATTTAGTATAATCTTCAGAGTGGGTCTATAAGAAGACCATGTCTTTATTCTCTTTTTATAATAGGGAACACCAACACACAGGAAGATTAACTCATTGGTTCAAGGTCACATTTCTAATGATCACTGAATCTAGGAAAAAGACAATGAAATATCAGAACATAAAAATTATTCTGTGAATAATCACAAATAATCTGTCAATAAACCATTCCAAGGCAATAGATACTATATATATTAACTTGTATAAATATTAATATTAAAACACATTTAAGGTTTTTCTATAGCCTGTGTTTTCACAGTGATAAAACCTTTTTATTTAATATTTAATATTAAATCATAATATTTAATTCTCAAGATAATACATTAAGGTGGATGGGGAATATAATAAATTGGCTGAGGAACTAGACTAGAGGTTAAACAACTTTCCTAAGTGTTCACAACTGGTAATTGGCAGATTTGAAATTTAAAGTCTGAAGGAAAAAAATAATCTGAAATTAAAGCATTACTAGATGAGATTTACTTGCATTTTAAACCACAGTGATACCCAAATGTAATATCTGGTCACCTCAGAATGGATCTGCAGAAATACTTATGATTAGTGCAAAACAATTTAGAGTCAGAAGACTTTTTATATCCATTGAAAGACAACCAATGAACAAAAGATCATATATGTACAAATAACTGGTAAAAATAATTTGTGATTATGTTAGGTAGGTAGTTATTCAGGCATTATCAAATGTGGAGACCATTGAGAATAGACAGCTCCTTCAACTTTGGACTCCACTTCCTGTTTTCCTGAATGTTACACTAATTTTTTTAAAAAGGGAAATTAACACAGTTCCCATCTTAAAATTTGAAATTCTATGTGAAAGAAAGGAAGTATTACAAGGCACACTTCTTGGGATTTAAATTAGCATATGAATGGGAATGGATAACAGGGTTTTGTTGGAGTCCATTAAAGGAAAGTGATCTCCTCCTGGAAACAGGCTATTTTATAGATTCATTCTTTTTCTTTTCTTCACTTCTCTAAATGTGCCTTTGTAATGGATTTTGATCTAAAGAATTTTATCTCTGGCCCAGAGTGGAGACATGACATTCCAACCTGCCCAAAAGATTATAAAATTATAAAGAAATAAGATTATTTTGTCCTTTAAGTGTTACTCTAAATGAGCCTATCAACATCTGGATAGGAAAACTCTCTTCAAAAAGCTGTAACATCAAGAAATATATCTGAAGACATATTAAATAGATGGGAGGAATAATTATCCTCTTAAAGAGCAATGTCCCTCCCTCAATTCAGTTGCTTGCTGGTAAGCTTACACATTTTTTTTTTGTAACTTATGTTTTCCTGATAATAGAGATCACACCATGAACTAAAGTAAGTCTTCATGAAATGCTGTGTAGAAGACCTTCTCTTTATGTATGTTGGCTGACATCAAGGCTACTTATCTACTAAGGTACATCATTAACCTTAGACAAGTTCTAAAAATCATCCCAAGGTGATTTTTTGAGGACCAAGAGAGGTCCATTCCCAGTTATTTTCAAATCCACTAGTTTTTTATTTTCATTTTTCTCTCTTTTCCTTTTTCCTTTTTTTTTTTATTTTCCGGATACAAGATCTTATCACAGGCTAGCTTCAAATTCAAATGTAGCCAAGTATGATCTTGAATTCTTGATTTGCCTGCATTCATATTTCCAGTGCTGGGAGAAAATATGTGTGAATACAGGCAAATCAAGAGAGACACAGAGACAGAGACAGAGAGACAGAAATGAAGGTAGGAAGGAAGTCTATTCCTTCTAAGATCCTAATGATTAACCAAGGCTTGATTCTACACTCTACCAAAGTTCACTCTGGAAAACCAAGGAGTTTTTGGGGATTCCTTACAGAGCATTGGTGAGGCCATACAGTAGTGTGTATGTTATTTATTATGCAGCACTGTTTTCTGTGCAAGAGAAACATGAGGCACAACAAAACCTGTAAGAGCTTATTAAAGAAGAGTAAAGAGGGGGTGTGGAATAGGCCTACTGGATGTGAACTGTGTGGGAGAAAGAGCAGGAAAAAGGGTGGAATCTGCTTTTATGGGTCCCCTGAGCATGCACATATGGGCCTATTCAGCTATGCCATGCAGGCGCATGTGGTCACACTGCATGCAAATTACGTAAGGCCCTGGGATGACAAAGCATCTTGACTGGCTGCTGGACAGCACATGTGCAATCATGTGGCTGAGGGAGTGGCTAGGAAACCTAACATCAGGCACTCCTCCCTGAACTGGCCACAACTGCAAAGTCTTACCCAGCAGGGTTGAAGGCTTCTCCATAGCCACACAGAAGGAGACCCTGCTATATAGTTTTCCCTGGCCTATATACAGACTAGAGTCCTTTCCCCCAGGCCATGTTCAGAGTTGACAGTTCATAGGGAACAGTTGGATTCTCAGACAGGATAGAGGAGTTATTAACCATCAATAAGTCCAGCTGGGATAGTTTTTTGCAGGGAGCACAGCCGAATACAGCAAGATGGCAGTTGCTTGATTTGGAGGAGACATCCCGAAAACACTCTCCACCCCTTTCTCTGTCTCTTACATTATTTCTGATCACCTTTTCCACAATGGTTCCTGAGCCTTGGAGGGGTTGACATAGATGTGTAACTATATTTCTCTAGCTCCAGTGAGGGGTCATGTTCTCATACCTTTCGATTCTCTCCTCCATCTCCAAAACATGGCAGTTTGGGAGCTTCAGTAGTGTCTCTTTGACTATAAAACCACAAAAGAGGAGAAAACAAGAAGTATTCTCTGAACCCAACTGCATTAATAAGCTATGGGTATAAAAACAAATACTTGGAAAACAGCATGGCCAGCAATCACATCCTTCCAACAATGTAATCACAGTGGCTTTTCGACTGGGGGCTGTGATTTCTCCCATCACTGGGATTTGTTGTGGCCTGGCACACCAGATATTAGTTCTACACCCTTGAAGCAGACCTTGAATCCAACTGGCAAGCTGTTGGTTGTAGATATGCAACTCAGGGTACTATTTCACAAGTGGCAATATCTTACTCAGCATGCCCACCAACCCACATTTCATTAATCAGATCTGTTTGCAACAGTTCCCTCCACAGTGTCTCCAGGCACTATGAATACCATACAGTGTTTGTTTGTGTGTGTGTGGGGGGGTTGCTTCCATCTCAGTCTCAAATGGATTTTGTCCTCACCCATGCTTACAGCATGCAATGTCTTCATCAATGGGGATTTACCATCCAGTTATGGCATACAACCATCAGCAGCACCAATAAATTTTCTAATTTGGGGTCCTCTGGGGCCTCCCTGGCCAACATTTCATAGTGGGGTAACACACCACTGGCACTGGGCTTCTCAAATAGCAATTATACAGTTTCTTGGAGGGCCATCTTCCATCTGTATAGGTCCCTTCTGCACTTAAGGCCATTAAATATTACTTTAGCAAGCCATTCTTTCTCTTAGTTAACCATATCCCAATAGGGGTACAGGAGGTGGAAGTATCATTACAGATGATAGTCCTCAACTCAATTTGTACAACCATGTTCACTAAATGAGTACCACTTTCACTATCAATTCTATGTAGACAACTATAAACAATGAGTTGTGCAATGCCCTTGATGGTAGATTCCCCTGTTACTTTCTTATAGGGAAAGACCTGTATAAGGTTTGTGGCAGTGTCTACAGAAGTGGGAATATACTTGCACACTTTACTGGCTGGCATGGGCTCTATGTAATCTGTCTGCTAATTCCTCATGTGACAGGTTGAGTCATATACAAGCCTTCCATAGGTTGTAAATGGAACAAGTTTCACAGGACTGGACTGAATGATACATATCAGAGTATTTTAACTGAATGCCAGCAGCTTTGGCTATTTTCCACCTGTCTGGCTCCTAGAATTTATATGAATCCCATGAGCCCCTTTTAGGTACCTGGAAGCAGATGTTCCTCACCTTGTTGATGGTATCAACATCCTGATTCCACATGAGACTCAAAAGATTATGGGCTGCTTCATGATAAACCACTAGGATCTCAAGCTTCTGTTATACTTTACTGTCTATTTCTATATCTGTTGTCTCTACAATGGCAATCCCATTACTTGACACTTTTCCCTCTCTCGTTGGGCCATCCTTAAGTTCAGGCTTTTGAATGCTGCCTAATAGTCAGTACAAATGGTCAGTACGAATCAGCTCAGCCTACTGGCTACTTTCTTATTCTCCTCTTTATAGCCTCCTAGTGACCCTGCTCATTTCTATTGCAAACACTACCACTATCCACTCCTGTTTGGAGCCTATGCTGCTACCCTCTACATAACAGGCATCAGCAGTAATGGAGAGTGTCCCTTCTAGCGCTTGATCAGGCTGGATAGGAGGGTCAATTATAGAAGTTGATGGGGGAGGTCCAATAGCTTGAAATATGCTTAGAATTGGTGATTGGGCTTGTTGACAACTCCTGTTGCTACCGTAAATATGCATGCCACCATTGCAGCATTTTTGGGGTCTTTTGCATGACTCCAGAAAGAGGCTTTGACAAAAGACTTTCAGTCTACAACTTTATTGGATATGCAGTTTTCATGGTAATGGAAGTGAAGCCAGTGATGGGGTTGACCTGTTGCAAGGCCTTACCTACCTCCAGCAATTGCCATTCAAGGTTTTTTACTCAGCTTCTGCACATTTGATTGACTAAGACAAGAACCCTTTTGGGACAGTCAGCCCTGATGGTTGTAGAGGCCCCAATCATAGCCCTCAGGCTCTGAGTGACTTCTAGAAGATACATTGGGTGGTTGGGTCACACCACTGTTTAGCCTGTTCTACAAGTATTTCAGCTTGCTCAAAGGCTTCTTGGGCTTTTCCTTCCCAAACCCACACAGCATCTCTTTTTATCAGATTATACAGAAGACAAGTGACCTGGGCTAGATGGGACATAAAATTTTGCCAGTAGCCCAGAAGATTCAGGAATACCTGAATCTATTTTCATCCACAGGTACTGGCTGCTGCAATGTTGTTTTTTTCAATCAACTTATCAGGTATCATGCCTCAACTGACCACGATATTCCTCAGAATTTTATTGTCAAACTGGCCCCTTATACCTTATGGGGACTGAGTTCCCATTCCTGCTCCTTCAGGTGCAATTGTAAATCTCCTAAATGGGCTTCCAAGTCTTCAAAGCACTCAGACATCAGCATTATACCATCTATATAACTGAATGTTTTCATGGAGGGCAGACAGTGTAACTGGGCCAGATCCCTGGTCATCATCCTATGATAAATTGTGGGCTTGTGGAGATAATTTTGGAAAAGTACTCTGAAGATCCCTATCATCCTTTCCATGTGAATGTGAATTGTTCTTTTGACTCAATAGCTAAGGGCATATTAAAAACACATTTAACAAGATCCACAGGTATGTAGAACAAACCCATTTTTTCATTTTTCTTTATTAAGAAATCTTCTACTTACTCCACATACCACCCAAAGATCCCCATCCTTCCTCCTCCCACCCCACAGCCCTCTCTCCCAAGCCACCTCACATCCCCATATCCCCCAAATCAAGGTCTCCCATGGGGAGTCAGCAGAACTGGGCACACTGAGCCTAGGCAGGTCCAAGCCCCTTCCCACTGCACCAAGGCTGTGCAAGGTATCACACCACAGGCACTGGATTCCCAGAAGCCTGCCCAAGCACCAGGGACAGATCCTGATCCCCCTGCCTGGGTGCCCCCCTAACAGTTTGAGCCAAACAATCATCTTCCGTATCCAGAGGGCCTAGTCCAGTCCCATGGGCGCTCCACAGCCACCAGTCCACAGTTCATGGGCTTCTACTAGTGTGGTACACACCTTTATTTTATTTTATTTTCTGGAGCAATATTTGGGACAACTGTGTGGATGGGGAGCACTGCCCTACTTCCTATAATTCACCATTCTCCAAACGGCATCTGGTCTTTACTCTTTCTAGCTCCTGGATGGCTTCTATAATATTATCTTGACCCTCAGAAACCCTGTATGGTTTGATGTTCACAGCCCAACAGTGGGGTATAGTATGTATCCTTTTAGGGTGTCTGTGTTAGTCAGTGTTTAGTTGGTTTAGGGTGTGAAGAAACAGTATGACCATGGCAACTCTTATAAAGGAAAGCATTTAACTGGGTCTGGCTTACAGTTTCAGAGGTTTAGTCCATTATTGTCATGGTGGGAAGCATGGCAGCATGCAGGCAAACATGGTGCTACAGAGGTAGCTGAGAGTTCTACATGAGGATTGGCAGGCAGCAGGAAGAAGCAGAGAGCCACTGAGGCTGGCTTGAGCTTCTGAAACCTCAAAGCCCACCCTCAGTGACACACTTCCTCCAACAAGTCCACATCTACTCCAACAAGTCCATATTTCCTAATCACTCTCAAGTAGTGATATTCCCTGATGACCAAGTACTCAAATAGATGAGCTTATGGGGGGCCATTCCTATTCAAACCACTATACCATCCAAACATAGAATGTGCTCTCATAAGGAATAGGTATACACATTATACTCACAGGAAACAAGTAATTTTTCATCCCTAGAATGAGATTTGTGTACTTTGCCCATATGGTTTTTCTCGCCTTATCAGTCTACCCCTACCTAGCCCTGATGTTTCTGGGGGTTAGTATGAATCAATGTCCATTATACGCTTCTATCCACCAGGGCCCAAGTAGTCTACATATTGGTAAGGGACCAAAAAATCAATTCAACATGAGGCCCCCATTTGCCCTGTATGGCTCTCACCATCACAGCTTTAGCCATCCCATCTGAGGAAATGCTCAGGAACTCCCACCCTGAGAGGCCTTTCCTCTTCAGCAGTGAAAGTGGTAGGAATCACGTTTACCTCTTGTTTGCTCTTACTGGTAATCTAATGTTGAATTTCTGGTCTGGCTTTAAGGCCCTCTACAGGCTCACCAACACAGCACTGGGTTGCCCATTAATGTCACCCTTAGAAACTCCTAGATAGTGCAGATCCAGCCACATCTGTTCCTGAAAGGCCTGGAGAGGCCCCTTTTCCTTACTCATTCCCCTGTCACTAGCTCCTTTTCATCTTAGCACCCTTCTAACTCAGTTTACATGATGATCTAACTCATCCAGATCAACCAAAGCCTCTCCTGCTTCATAGATATCATGCTCTACTATGCAGGGTTCAGCACTGCCACCAAGGCTCCATGCATATCTTGAGGTCCTTGCTGTATCAGTTTCTTTCTTATTTCTTCTTTAAACACAGTCTAGTCTAGACTAGGACATAAAGGAAATACCACTGAATTGGCCTTATTAATTATATTCTTGCCAGCACACCTAAATTTCAGGCTACAAAACCCAAAAGAGTTAGATGTGATTGCATAAAAGGAAAAAACTTCTGTACAACAACTCATAAATCAACAAAAGTCAAAGTAACTAAAAAAGTGAGAAACATAATTCTAAGACCCATATCTAATAAGGGGTTAATGTTCAAAGTTAATATAGAGTACTTCAAAATCATTTAGTGATAAACATAATCTAATTCTTATGAAAAATGAAAATTGGACAGAAGAAGGGAACAGAAATTTATCTAATAAATAAAGGAAAATTAGCAACAGACATATGTAATATGCATAATATTGCTAATCATCAATGAATATAAAGTAAAACCATTATGATATCATACACATGAAAAGACATTACCAAAATGAGGAAATAAAAAAACTGGTAAGAGTACAGGAAATGGGAATGCTGGTATAATTATGGAAAACAGTTTCATTAAGCCTCACCTTTATATATAATCTAGCCCCTCCCCAGGTCATATTCAGAGTTGACAGTTGGTCAGGAGTAGTTGGATACTCAGGTGGGGGAAAGGAAGTAAACTATCAAAATAGAAATCCTTGGAAATGAAATCACTATATTGTTTAGCTAGCCACATTCAAAAATTCTTCATATCTTTATTAATAATAGCAAACTATAGAAGCAACCAAAATGCCTAGCCACAGACAAATAGATGAAAAAATGTGATACAGTTTTGTACCGTTTAGTAATATGGTACATTCTGAGAAATAAATCATCATTGGTAATTATGTAGTATTCATATAAAAACTAAGATGATATAGTTTGCAATAACATTATGGGACTAGCATCATAGATAAACACATATTGATGTAGGCCATGTATGAAACACACAGAATCAATTAGACACTGAAAGAAATGCATTATGTGGTTTATCTGTGGAATAATTTCTAAAAGATCAAATAAATAGTGAAATTGTGAATACTCCTGGTTGGAGAGAGTGGTAAATACAGATATTTTGGTCATAGGATACAACATAGCAAATAGATAAGGCAATCAATCTAGATCTAAAGCACCATGGAATCTAAAATTTAAAAATTTGTATTAGTTTTTTGAGTTTTTTAAGAGTAGATTTTAGTTGCTTTTGTCATGCCTTTAATCCCAGCACTCGGGAGGCAGAGTCAGGTAGATCTCTGTGAGTTCGAGACTAGTCTGCAGCCTGGTCTACAGAACAAGATCCAGGGCAGGCACCAAAACTGGACAGATAAACCCTGTTTTGAAAAAAAAAAAAACATAAATATGTGAGATGATAGATATAACTAGATGTTTCAATATAGCAACCTTAGTATTTTCTGTATATATCTCACACAATCATATTGTAAACTTCAAATATACACAGTAAAATTGACATTTCATAGTACAAATCACTTTGTACTTTGATAGCAAGAATGAAATATTTTTCAACAGAATCATAAAGATATTTTCATTCCATAGTTTAATTTGTCATTTTCTTGACTATGATCTTATGTCCTTCTAATAATACATTTATTTCAAGGAAGATAAATTTTTTTCCTAGAGATGGTTAGATTAAGAAAAGCATTGGAGGTGAAGCTTTATATACTCTTTCTTTGGAAATCAGCTTCTTAAAAACTGCTTGGCATTCAATTTAACTTTATTTAGTATTCATTTCACAAGTAGTTACTGGGGGATGAAATGTACATTTTCAAGTACACTTTATGAAATAGTTCACATATAGAGGTTTCTTTGTGTTTGGGAAAATAAAAATAGAACAATGAAAGACTTCATTTTAGTTCTTAGTGCCCAGCTGATATGTCAGATGTAGTAAAACAGTTTTAAAAGCTAATAATTCAAGCTTGCCATAAAAGTTTGTAGAGCAGAAATTGGTGCTACATATTGAATATTATTTTATCTTGACTTCTAATACTAAGCTGGTGATATGTTACTTATGTGTTTGTCCTTAGAATGCCATAGAAATGCAAATTAATATAGTTATTCTTTCTTAGAGCATATATTAATGTTAGTACTTAGAGTGTTTATACGTATAACTCTTTAACAGGGAAAATAGTGAAAGATCAGCAAAGGAGTGAAATGTTATTAAATAATAGCAAGTAATCTTCATTTATTTTTAAAATATATAGCCATAAACCTTGCTACTTGGTTATTTATCTACCATTTAATATGGGGGGAGAATTAATAGGAAATTCAGTGCTTAAATGGCTTTCAAGGTCCAGCTCTTATTGGCAGTGCCTGGCAAAGACAGCACATACTTCCCCTAGACTCCTCCAGTTGATCGAATGGTGCTGGGCTTGAATCCAACAGAAACCATAATCCATCACTTGAAGTTGAAACCACTGTCATCTGGAAACATGTTCACACCACATTTTAGTATACAAATATATCAACAAACTGGAAACATAGTATAGCCTTAGCTAAATACTCATTGTCATATAGTGTCAAATATATGTGGTAAGTACTCTATCTTTCCTGCATTTGCATTGAATTTATTTAAACACTTTCCTTTTTAAAATAATCTGTTTTCAATTTTAATTATGCACGTGCATTTGTCTATATGTCAGTATATGTATGTCTTAGAGTTATTAATGCTGTTAGGAAATACTATGACCCAAAAGCAAATTGGGGAGGATAAGGTTTATTTGGCTTACACTTCAACATCACTGTTCATCATTGGAGGAAGTCAATATGTGAAATCAAACAGGGCAGGAACCTAGAGACAGGAGTTGACCCAGAGGTCATAGAGAAGTGCTGCTTACTGGTTTATTCCCCATTGTTTGCCTGACCTGCTTTCTTATAGAACCCAGGCACCACCCACACATTGACTTGACCTTTCCATATCATTCACTAATAAGAAAATGTCCTACAGGCTTGCATATACCCCAATCTTTTGGAGGCATTTTCTCAACTGAGGCTCCCTCCTCTCCAATGACTCTACCAAGTGTCAAGTTGACACAAATCCAGCCAGCAAGTGTACAAGTGAGTACAGATGCATCTGGAAACCAGAGGTATCTGATATTCTTGAGCTGGAATTACAGTTGGTTATAAGCCATCTGGTATGGGAGTCTAACTGGCTAGGAACCTAACTTTGGTCCTCTGTTTCAGCAGTATGCACTTTTAAAGTCTGAGTCATTCATTGTCTCTGATTTAAAATAATTATTAAAGCTGAGAACCTGTTTTGAGGGATATTTATATTTTAAGAAGATTGGGTTTTCTGAAAAATTGATGAAATATTGCTTGGTAGCATTTAATTACTCATGGACATAGTTGTAGCAAGAGTTTTCCTTCCTGGCCCACAGTCAGGACAAATCTCTCTCACCCGCCAGTTCCACAGCCGCTTAGACCCAACCAAGTAAACACAGAGACTTATATTGCTTACAAACTGTATGGCCGTGGCAGGCTTCTTGCTAACTATCCTTATATCTTAAATTAATCCATTTCTATAAATCTATACCTTGCCACGTGGCTCGTGGCTTACTGGCATCTTCACATGCTGCTAGTCATGGCGGTGGCTGGCAGTGACTCCCTCCACCTTCCTGTTCTTTTAATTCTCTCTGTTAGTCCCGCCTATACTTCCTGCCTAGCCACTGGTCAATCAGTGTTTTATTTATTGACCAATAAGAGCAATTTGACATACAGACCATCCTACAGCACATAGTACCTAATTTGATTCCAATAAAAAAAATAGTTTCTTGGATTAATTTAAATATATACTTCAAGATAAAGTGACAAGCTGGTTGTTATATATGCAAGGTGACTAATAATCCTACAAAGACACTTTTCATTCTCACTGTGAGCTGTTACACTTTTTTTGTTTTTGTTTTTGTTTTTTCTAGTAACATAAGAAAATGCTGACTTCTTGCATTGTTCAAATATAAGGAATTATTGACAAACTACCTTCTGTGGCTATGTAAATTCACCATAGCTGTGGACACAGGCAAATTAGCAAGATGAGACATTGCCTACCATCATATGCTATCTTTTAAAAAAATTAAATGTACTCATGTAAAACTGATGCATATAAAACTGCATATTTAATTTTTACAAATTGGTGAATATGAATATAAGTGCATGGCCATTATATTATCAACAAAATCATGGATAATAAGCATATGTGTCATCTCACAATGCCCCATTTTAACTAAATGCATTAAGTCATTCAGATTTCTATATCACATTTACTGTATATAATTGATATTTATACCTGTGTAATGCCTATCCTGCATTTCCTCTTCTATCAAGTTCTCTGGTGACTATTAATATATTCTTTGATTCTTTAAGTATTTCAGGCAAAGTATGAAAGTGGGACCATGAAACAGTTGTCCTTATGGGTCTTGTATATTTCATTTAGCATGATATCTCAGTGTCCATCCTTATTGCTATCTTATTGCTGCATTGTTGGAACATGTTCAAAAGAATGGTACACTGAGGAACAGTGAGAGAGGCTCCAGGAAAAAAGGTAGAGGGCCTTTTATCTTCTGTGCATTTTGGTCCCTGAAATGTTCTGGGACATCATTTTGTGCCTCCTGTGACAAACATTTCCATTCAATTTATAAGGCATGTTTATTCTTGATGAATGTCAGAACATAGCTATAGCAATCAATCTGGTCAGTGTACACTGTATCTGGATATGGCTTGCTGCCTTGCTTTCATGCTTTCCAAGATATAATCTATAGTACATTCCAGGCAATTGTGTTTCAATTGCTCTGTCCAGAGAAAGTTCTGGGAAATGACATATTTAGTATGTATTTACTGACCTTTATTTACATATTTTTTCTGATCATGTTTTTCTGAACTCAAACAACCTTCTCTATATCATTTATTTCTTTGTTTTATTTGTATATAAAAGTACACTTAATCTGACGTAAAGTTGTCCACAACATTAGACTTTAGTCCACCCCATTCTTTCAGGTCCTCAGATCCCAGTTCTAGCAGACAAAATCTGCACAGGATGGCAAAAAAGTCAGCCCTACGTATGACAGGAGTTCCTCATTTTATAAAATTGACTATTATTTCACTGCTTATACACACCACTATTTCTTTATCCATTGATTAATAGACAATAAAGTTCTTTCTGTATTGTTGTACTTTGAATAATAATAAGATAAACACAAAAGTGCATATTTGTCCTTGAGAATCTTACTACACATAACTGTGAGATCCTGACTACACATAAATTTTCAATGTTGTCTCTAGCTCTGTAAAAAAAAATGGTGCTTGCTTTTGAAGGAGTATCATTGACTTTCTATATCCATCTGGACATTTAAACAATATGTTATCTTCTTGTCCATGATTATGGGAGTCCTTCTTTTTATCTTTACTTGCTTCCATTCACCCATGCTTTGTAGATAAGTATACAAAGGTTTCATTTCCTTGGATAAGTTTGCTCCTAAATATTTTGCTCTTCTTAACACTGCTATTTATAAACGGTATTGTTTTCCTTATGTAGTTATATGTTCATTGTTAGTGCACATAATTTCAATGAGTTTTTTCAGTGGTGACTTTGTAGACTGTAACTTTGCTGAAATCATTCACTAGTTCTAACAAATTTGGGGTTTTGGCACATTTAAGGTCTTCTATACATAAAATTATTCCATCTCCAAGCAGAAATAATTTTACTTCTTCTATAATTTAAATAAAAATGGACCTTAACATCACAAACCGGCAGTGATATGTAAACCCATACACATTGGTGAGAATGCGGAGAAAGAGATCTTTTACAAAGTTTGTAGGAATGTGAAATCATACAGTAATTGTGGAAAACAGTAAAATATTCCTCAAATATTAAAAATAGAAATTTTACTTATGAGCGTTAAAAGAATTAAAATCAGTGTGTTGAGATATTCACATTAAAAATTGCTTGCACAGTTTTTGAAACAATATTCAAGGTGTAGTTACTACGGGGATAAAATATATCAACGGATGGAAAAGAAACTGTGCACTTTACATGTTGTGAGATAAAATTCTTCTTTAACAAAGAAAAAAAACTTTCAATTTGCAACATAGATGTTTATAGGACATAGTGCTAAGTGAAATAATGTGGGGGTATTGTGTTCCCCAAACTATTGTATATGCTAATAAACTTATCTGGGGTCAGAGACGGAATAGCCACAATATTAAACATAGAGGTTAGGCAGTGGTAGCATACGCCTTTAATCCTAGCATTCCAGAGACAGAAATCCCTCTAGATCTCTGTGAGTTCAAGGCCACATTGGAAACGGCCAGGCACGGTGATACACACCTTTAATCCCAGAAAGCACGCCTTCAATCCCAGGGAGTGGTGGTAGAAAGCAGAAAGGTATATAAAGCGTGAGGACCAGAAACTAGAAGCCTTTGGCCTGGGTAGGCATTTGGCCTGGAGAAGCATTTGGCCTGGTTAAGCATTCGGGCTTCTAGCAGCAGTTCAGCTGAGACCCATTCTGGATGAGGGCTCGGGGCATCCAGTCTGAGGAAACAAGTTCAGCTGAGGACCCAGCGAGGTGAGGTAGCTGTGGCTTATTCTGTCTCTCTGACCATCCAGCATTTCACCCCAATAACTGGCCTCGGGTTTGATTTTATTAATAAGAACTTTTAAGATTCATGCTACAAAATAACCCAAAAACAAAAAGAAAGATTGAACATTCCCATTCTAAAATTCAAGATCTAAAATGCATCAAAGCTTGAAATATCTTGAGTGCTGACATTATAAAAAAAGTACAAAATTTTACAACTGATATCATGTGAATTCATAATCAAAATTCAGGCACATTAAAATACTATGTAAAATTAATTTTAGACTATGATATTAGGCATTATATATAACACTTAATGAATTTCTTATTTACACTTGGAGTTAATCTTTAGGATACTATATTATGTATTTTCAAATATTTCAAACCCTAAAGGGTCACTAACTCAAGATGCTTCTGATCAAAAGTACTTTTGGAAATAACATTCAGCCTGTGTTCTATGACTTGACTTATATATTCAATCTAAAAACAACAGCAAAAAACAGATCAAACTCAGAAAAAAAGAATAGAATTATGATAATCAGAGGCTGTGTTTGGGCTGAACAAAGGATAAAATCTTGTGGGGATGGAGAGATGGCTCAGCCATTGAAAGTATTTGCTGCTCTTTCAGAGGACCCTGGTTCAATTCCCAGCACCCACATAGAGGATGGACCACTGCTGTCTGTAAGTCTAGTTCCAGCAAACCAGTCCTCTCTTCCAACTTCTGCAAGCACCAAGCATGTACATGGTGCAGAAACACATTCAGGCAAAACATCCATACACAGAAAAATAGATTAATTAATTAACTAAAAAGAATCTGTAGCTATAAGTTGAATAGGTTATGGAAATATAATGTATAGCATGTTGACAATATTCTACAATGTGTTAGACAATGATTGTGGGAATCTTGTCACAGAATTATACAAATATCAAAATATGATGCTCTAAATTTTAAATGTCTACAATTTTTGTTAATTATGTGAAATAGAGTTGAAAAAGCCACAATCTTATGATCCAGCAATGTATCTGTGTAATTCCAGAGAAATGAAGTTATATGCACACAAAACTTATATGTATATATTTATACTAAATTTATTTGCAATACTCCCAAAATGAGGAAAAATGCAAATAATATTTTCAAAAGGCTAATGATTAAATGAGTTATATTTTAGTGTAGTGGGTAGCCATTCAGCTTTGATCTGGAAATTCCAACCCCCATTGAGGCTCAGGTAACTGTCATGCCTACAAGGCAGGGCCAAGATGTGCCACCTCTCTTGGTTCCTGGACCCTGGACGCTGGAGTTAGACCTGGCAGAGTGCTCCAGAGAACACCACCAGACTGAGCTACATCTTTCCCAGACCCTGCAACCTACCTATCCCTTCATTTGTATGTTACGCCACTAAATAAATCTCTCTTTTAACTACGTGGAGTGGCCTTAATAATTTCACCAATATCTTAGTCTTATTATGGAATATGTCTCAATAAAAGCACAAAAAATAAACTATTGATATACAGAACTTGGATGGACATATGCTGAATTCAAAAGGCCAATATGGACATATACTGTATGATATTATTTATATATTATTATTGAAATGACAAAAATAAAGAAATGGTGACTGAATAAATTTATTCATAAGAATGGGGAGGAGTGGATCTGCGATAGTTACAAGATGCATATGGCTAATGAAATAAAATGTTAAAAACAAAGTTTCAGCAAGACACTATATTTGCAAAACAGTACTTTAATGAGAGGAGATTTTCTAAATTACTTTAGTTTCCTTCAGATGAAGAAACAGGATTGAAGGCCAGATCTTTAAGTCTCGTGTTAAGATGATACATGATAATCGAAAAGAAATTAAATTTGTAATTTGTCTGATGTTGAGACACTGAGAAATAAGAGAGACCAGATAGGCTGATGTCATAATTTCTCATCTCTCACATCTGTCATACAGAATGGGGTTCATGATAACAAGTGAAGAGAATTACAGTAGGTAAAATGAATGATCTCAGTTCTTCATACACCCTTGCATCCATGCTTTTTCCATATGCTCATTGTGAACAGAGTGAATTTCTCTGTCGTTAGACTCTAGTGTTGGCCAGTGGATTTGGTATATTTTCCATAGTTTTTGTTTTCCCTATCATTCTTCCTTCTACCAACATGAGACGTTTTATGAGGTAAACCACTCGGTCAAAGGGGATGAAAAATACATAAAATAAAGTAATGCTGCTAATCAAGAACAGTGGATAGGAAACAAACCTTCCAAAGCAGCCACATACTGAGGAAATAAACAATTGATGCAAACCCAAGCAAGCTAATCAATAACCCACCTGTGTAAGCAAGGTTATGATAGATAATTTTGCTTTGTGCCACTTATATTTATAAAGCGGTGTCTAATTGATAGAATAAATCAGAAGGCAGTATGGAGACACTAACAATTTGGGAGCATTAACATGAAATAAAAATTATTTAAAATCAGTTGAAGAAGGAGACTGGTTTAAATTTCTTTTGTCTCCCACATAACATAAATTCTAACAAATTCTAAGCCAGGCATAAATGTAAACAAACTCTATAAATATCTATGATGTCCAAAAGAATCAAGATTCCTCACAGGGAACCAGCCTGTAGCACTAATGAATACAAAAGGGACCAGACAATGTACTATACCAACCGCAGAGTTATTCATGTTTCTTTTAGGAAGAACATAGTTGAGTAGACAAATGGTATGACCCAAGATACCAGAGAACAATAAAGATAAATAACCACAGATATAAAGATTAAGGAATGCAATGTATTGTTTTCTTCTCTACCTCTTAAGGTCTCTTAGTTTACATCTCTACTGTATTAGTACAGGTTTTCCAGCCAAACTATGTATGTAGAGACATGTTATTAAAGTGCAATTGTTCTCATATACTACTTACTACAGAGGTTAAAACCAGCATTTGTGGAGTGTTTACCCTATACTAGACACAATTCTAATAATTTTTTATATGCACAATGCTATTTAATCTTTATTGGAGACCATATTAAGCAGATATCATTGTTCAGTTATACATGTGAAGAAACTAAAAGCAAGTACAATAAATATAATTTTATTTCTCATAGTGCCAAGGGTTGAAAACATCACAAAAAGTAGTAAGGATATTAAGGGCAATTAACATAAGAATGTGGAGGGGCAATGAAAAAGACTATGAAACAGTTAACTATTATGTTAATAAAACTATTCAACTTTATTCAAAATCAAATTATCTCATGTGGAAATAATCATATGCCATGTATTGGTATAATTTCTGTTTTTGACATAGGCTATGCAACCAAGGATGATGTTGAATTTCTTATTTCCCTTCCTCCACTTCCTGAGTGCTAGGATAGTACATGTACCACCCAGTTTATGGACTACTGGGGATTAAACCCAGAGCCTTATACATACTAGGCAAGTACTATGCAAAGTGAGCTATATGCCTTGTCCCTATGACACACCATATTAATCAATCAAAATCAAAATTACCATTATCAAAAATGTTGGCCAATGATAGGTAATAAAGACTCTCCTTTACTGGTGATTAAACATAATTTCAAAATATTATTAAAACATAAGCATAAGGGTTCTCATTTAAACATTCTCTAACCTAGAAAATAATAAAAATTTAAAAGTTACAATGCCCAAAATGACACAAAGATAAATAAATTATATTTTATCCATGTAGCTGGGTACTCTGAAAGAACTAACAAACACAGCATGTTTTTCTAATGAACTAAAATGTGGTCATAAATTTGTAAGTAAGGAAAACAGACACTTTAACTGTGTTTATAATGGTGCTTTACAATATGTATATACATATGAATATGTAAATTAATTTTGTAATACATACAAAAGTGCCTACATCATGATGGTGGTATTATAAAAATAGAACACAGTTGAATGTATGCAAATGAGCTTTAGCTTTTAATTGTCATTTCACACGATCTTAATTGGTAGACATCACGTTACATCAAAATTAAGTACTATTTAATACTTAAAGTCTGAATCATACATTAGTGATCACATATAAATTACAAGATGATACTTTTTAGTCTCTCACTCAGGAAATTATTTATATGGGCATAGTTGAAGCAGAGAAAATGATAGATCGATGTGAACAGTGAATGGAGATTCCAGGTGCTAATGGGAAGTAAATTAATAGCTTTCTTCCATACTCTGGTGATTCTCCTTTGAGATGTGGTTTCTTATCCAATTTCCACTAACATTTAAAAAATTGATACTCAGATCTGATAGCTATAAAATGTCAAATAATATATTCAGAAATTTAAGATTAGGGTTTTTATCCACAGTGAGCTGAGGCAGAAATGAAACTCAATACAGGCATTTCTGAAAATCCGTTTATAAAAATAAAAATAAGAATAAAAACAATGTTTTCTAGAATATGTCCAGTTCTTTTCACTGATATCTATATGATAATGGTGAAGTAGGAAAGGTTTAAGGCTTCACCAGTGCTCTTACATTGTATTTTTAATAAACAATATTCTAATTCACACGGTACAGGTTTAGCAAGGAAAAAATAATACTCATTTTAGAATAAAGAAATTAAAGATGTGGCTAAGCATATTCTCTAAGGAAGATAGGCTATCAGTTTTGTTTATAAATAAATGTTGCTTGAGCAGTGTGCTCATAATAGTGGCAACTTTCTAAGGCAATTCGCTTAGTTGGTTTTGGGAATGGGCAGAATGAAAGTGATCCATAAACATTGGTGGGGGAGTACAAAGATTAGCAAATTTTCCTTCTTAAGAATCTTATTTGTATCATTAACAAAAAAATTTAAAAAATCAATTCATTTACTATATAACCATATATGTGTGTTTTCCTCCTTAAGAAGAATAAACCATTATTGTTAATATAAGTAACATTATTATAGCCATATAACTTATTAGCCATAACAGGAACATTCTCTGGTTCTAGATTCTTTCCAGTGTTTATTTACTGTTCTTCTTGCTATAATAAATACTGTGGTGATCCAATATTTTTTGTTGAGTGTGTATAACTGTATCTACGTAGACTAAAACAATATGTTGCACACAATAATCTTACAATCTTCTTTGTGTTAGTTTGCTTTGGTGTACTTTTTCTAATTCTGTCATTAGTGTGGATAGAAATAAAATAATTAATGTGGCTACTTTAGAGCTCATTTTAGGATGAGTGAATCTTTGCTTAGAACATTTTCGTAATCCTTGAGACAGACATAATAAGTGAATACTTAAGATCAAAATACTAGAAGGCTTCTGAATTGGTATATATGTAGCTTTTATTTAAGTAGTCCATGAATCTTAAACTATTTTCTTCTTTATTTATATACGAATAAAATGACATTTTTTTCATTATTTATATTAGAAAATCAGTAGGTGTTTCAATTGTATTGGAAGTCAAATAATATTGTCCATTGCATTACGACAGCTTTCAAGTTAGATTCAGATAAAGGTGTATCATTGAACAAAAGTTCTTGAGAAAATTATGTCAGAATTATTAGGACTTGACCATATGCAAATAAAAATTGTATTTTATTGATGACTACTAAAATATAAATATCAAAGAAATATTTTAAACATCAGTCTAGTTATTACTGGGTACCCTTGTCAGTTTTTATCATATTACAAATATTATATAATAGGATAGAAAGGTATTTTTACCAAGTGTTGATAATGAATTCATGATGCAGAATTTTACATGCACAATCAATGAACTGGACACAAACATGAAACTGACTATTAATTTTTATTATGCAAATAGTTCACTAAAGTGACTATCCCCTACCTGTGTTTCTCATTTTAATACTGACAACTTCCCTGGAAGAAAACGCATACCAAGCATTAGATTCACTCACTGTTCAGAGAGTTTAAAACTCCAGAGGGCCCTGTTAAATTCAACTTTATGTTGGCATAAGTATCTGCAATTGTGTCAGTAATTTACATTGACAGAGAACTGAAGTACTCATTTCTTTCTCATTTTTCTTTTTTTTTTCTTCTTCTGCCCTTGAATGAATAAAGCTGCTTAGTCAGAATAAGAAATTAAATAAAATAGGACTTTTTGTCATTTATTTAAATATCTTATATTAAAGTCTTAATTTGAAACTGAAATTGTGGAATACATGCATCTTATTGCCTCTAGAGATATTGCTTTTATAGTCAGAATGTAGCTTCAAGAAAATATAATGTATATACATTTTTAGATATCTTAAACATGTAGTATGGAAAATGTAAAGATGATACATCGGGAAGGGAAGCCATCAGGAGCTATAAATGAAATGAAGAGGAAAAAGATTCAAGAGATTATTAGATTTTTATTACACGATTCTAATTAGCAAAGTTATAGTTCTGGGATGAATTTTTGGAATTATATGGACTTTTTTTCCAATTGATAAGATTGTCCTTAATGCTCAGTGACAAGGACAATGACATAAATTTTTATGCAGCTGTACAGAGCGAACACATTTTGAAAAGTGTATCTTGCGACCACTTTATTCAAGAAACTCTAATTGTACTCAATATTTTTGACAGAATTACTTCAGTAAAAATGGTTACAACTATTTAAAACCGAATATTGTCATCTATGGTAAGAAATTCCTTTCAAAGGGCTTAGGGTACATTTGTACATGGCAAAACTGTTAATTGTACTTTTTGCTAAATTTCATGGATTGCTTCCTCATGTTTCTTTCCTTTCAGCATCTGAAACCCTTCTATAATGATGGGCAGCAGAGGCTTTATGTGATTAAATTTCCATAACCTTTCCAAACAGTACAACCAACTAGAAATCATGTGTTCAAATAAATGAGCCCATGGGAGACATTTCTCATTCTGAATACAACAGAAGAAAAGAGGAAAAAAGAAAGGAAGAAAAGAAGGAAGGAAGGAAGGGAGAGAGGGAGGGAGGGAGGGAGGGAGAGAGGCAGGGAGGAAAGGAGGGAGAGAGGGAGGGAGGGAAAGAGGGAGGGAAACGCTCTAGTTCTGACACAGAAAATTATAAGGAATACAACACAAGGCTGCTGAGTTTTAGTTCAGTGGTAGAGTGCTTGCCTCACCTAACAAGGTCCTGAGTTCCAACCCTAGCAATCACACACACACACACACACACACACACACACACACACAC
>CABHPR010143039.1:0-20574 GCA_902168415.1 Peromyscus melanophrys
GGAGCCTGCATAACCTATCAGTGTGCGTGTCTGCTCTGTTCAGCTGACCTCATTTCTATGCCCATTCTCATTGAGTACAGTGTGGACAGTAATCCTTCTCTTCGGCTTTTTGGTAGGATATTCCCTCTGGCATGGCTTTACAAACTTTCCTGAGAAAAGCATTCCTCATGGCTGCGCTTTATCTGAGACAGGCTTTGTGAAACCCGTGAGTATGCATCTGGAAAGCAAGAGTTAACTCTGTCCTTGGTGGCTGCAGCCTAACAGAACTGTCATCATATAATAGACCCCAATATAACAGAAGCTCAGATACTCATGGGAGAGTTGGGAGTATGTTTTATACAGCTTTGATTTTACTCTGCTGATTGAAATTGATCCAAGCTGAGAAACGTAAGAGGTGACAGAGGAAGAGAAAAGAGGCAGAGGAAGTGAGAGCAAAGGAGGACAGGAACACATGTGCATGCTCAAAACCCTAATAAGATTGGGTGAGAGCCATTGAGTACCTGGCCCACTGCAATTGCAAAGTCTGCTTTCACCATCAGGAGTGGGGTTTGCCATCTGGAAGTGATTTCGTTCTGTGATTACCTTTGGACCGCAATGCTTGTTGGTTCTTTACTAACAAGCACAGACCCAGAGCAAGCCTTTCATGCTAACAAGCAAACAAGCCATCAGTCTGCAGATTCCAAAACCAGAGGCAGGAGGCGGATGTGAAGTGGGTCAAAATTCTGCAGCTTCTCAGGGGGAAAGAAGTTCAGAGGGGGGGGGGGGCTTTATCCTCCTAAACCCCTTTTCACAGCACATGGAAATGAACAATTATTCCATATATCATATGTCCACTCATTATGGAATGCAACTAGCACTGCCCTCAGGCAAGCCTCGAGACTCTTAAATCTGCTCATCTTCCACCAGAGCAGCTGGAGCCTCCAATCCCAGTGAGAAAATCTAAGACCACAGTCCCTTTCTTCTGTGTGGCCTTCCTCAGAATGGACCAAAGGGCCCAGGCAGCCCTGGCCATTCACATTCACAAAACATCCATTCAAAATGTGGACAAGAGCTGGTGACGAAGGGCTGTCATCCCAGCACTTGGAGGCCAAGCAGAAAGATTTTGAGACTGAGGCCAGCCTGGAAGACATAGTGAGACTGTGTAAAACAAAAACAAACAAACAGTAGGTGGGAAAGAACTAAGATGCTATGGGACAGGGTGGTTTTGTTTTTTCCTCCATGGGAGAATGTTTTAGCCCTCAAAACTTCCCTTGATAATATCTTTAAATTTTAAGTAAATGTTTAAATGCTTACAAAATAAATTTTTCTCCTAAAATATTTGTCACATTTAAAATATAAAATGAAATATACTGATTCAGATTTGTGATCCACATTTAAATATGTCCCTGTATCTTACTCCTAGGTGATCCCATCTGTACACCCTAATTAATCTACCGACAACACTCTTGGAATAGAAGCAACACAGCTATAAAACAAGAGTTGAGGACCAGAAACACTACAAGATTAAACTCTTTGCATATTTTCACTTAAAAGAACAGAAACATATTCTGTAGACATTGAATTACAAAGTATAAGTCTAGTTTGTTTTCAAGATGAAAGCGTGTCTTTCAAGAGCAATTAGTGAGTGACCCTGTCAACTTTTGAGCATTTATTTGATGCTAAATATCTCTTGTTACGGTCAAATGTTTTATTTATTTATTTTTATTATTAAGAGATTTTCTATTCATTTTACATACCAACCACAGATTCCCTTCTCCTCCCTTCTCCTGAACCACCCCCCAGCCTTCCTCCTAACCCATCCCCCATTCCCACCTCCTCCAAGGCAAGGTCTCCCATGGGGAGCCAGCAGAGCAAGGTACATTCAGTTGAGGCAAGTTCAAGCCCCTCCTCCCTTCACCATGGCTGTGCAAAATGTCTCACCATAGGCACTAGGCTCCAAGAAGCTGGCTCATGCACCAGGGACGGGTCCCGATCCCACTGCCTGGGGGCCCCCTATACAGTTCAAGCTAAACAACTGTCTTGCCTATCTAGAGGGCTTAGTCTAGTACCATGGGGGCTCCTCAGCTATTGGTCCACAGTTCATGGGTTTCTACTAGTTTGGTTGGTCATCTCTGTACATTTTCCCATTGTGATCTCAATGTCCTGTGCTCATAGAATCCCTCCTCTCTCTCATTAATTGGACTCTTGGAGCTCGGCCTGACACCTGGCTGTGGATCTCTGCATGTACTTCCATCAGTCACTGGATAAGAGTTCTATGATGACAGTTAGGGTGTTCGCCATCTGATCACCAGAGTAGGCCAGTTCAGGCACCCTCTTGACTATTGCCATAGTCTAAGGTAGGGTCATCCTTGTGGTTTCCTGGGAACTTCCCTAGCACTCTTTCTCCCTATTCCCATGATGTCTTCATTTATCATGGTATCTCTTTCCTTGCTCTCCCACTCTCCCTGTTCCAGCTTGAACCTCCCATTCCCCTATGTGCTCATCCCCCATCCCTTGCCCTCCATTACCCGCCCTCCTTACCCCCAGTTTGCTCATGTAGATCTCATCTATTTCCCCTTCCCAGGATTGTAGTGGGTAGCCATTCCAGCTTTGATCTGGAAGTTCCAACCCCCATTGAGTCTTTGGCAACTGTCACGCCTACAAGGCGGGGCCAAGGAAGGCCCCTGGAGACCCGAGATCTGGATGGGCGTGTGCTTGCTCTTTTCCTGGACCTGAGATGGTGGATATTTCGGTTAAAGGCCGAGCCAGTAAACATGGAGGTAACGGGATAAGTAAGGTCCAGTACAGGCTCCAGTACAGAAGTCATACTCTTGGCCCATTCCCGGACTCGTTGTTTAGTATGGCTGGCGCTGCGTTCCTCCGCGTACAGGGCCCCGATGAAGGAGCCGATAGACGTGCCACCCACAAGGTCGACTGGTACCCCTGTCTCCTCCAATGCCTTCAGCACCCCAATATGTGAGCAGCCTCTGGCTCCACCCCCACCCAGCACCAGGGCAATAGTGTTTCCAGTGAGCACCCGTGCTAAGCAGGAGAAGTCACTGTGCCGATCTGCACTCCTGGAGAAAACCTTTTCATACAGCTCGTGCAGTTTAGCCAGGCTGCGGCGTGAAAAGAGGCGGCGAGGGCAGTGCAGGTGCAGGTGGCCCGAGCACCAGCTGCGCATGTTGAGCCACTCCACTGTGCGCGTGGGGCCTGGGCCTTTCTCCCGGTGTAGCAAGACCAACTGCTTCAAGGCACGCACGGCAGTGTTCTCCAGCATCTGCTCCAGCTGACCAACGGTGGGTTCCTGGTCACCCAGGCCCACAATGAGGATGCAGTCAGCCTGGCGTAGGCAACCCACGGTCCAGGGATGTATCGGTTTGGTAGAGCACAATGTGATGGGCATCTTCCTGCTGGGCCAGCCACCCCGACAGCCAGAATTCTTGAATGCTATCCAGTGCTGAAATCCCCAGCAGTGCCTGGAGGAGCGTGGGACCAATAGCTTGTAGAGCATGCTGCAGTTCCAGAGTGAAGGCCATCATGGGCACCTCAGCACATACGGGGAAGATGGCTACAGTGGGCAGGTTGCTGGCTGGGTTGGTCAGTTCTGAGTGTTGTGGGACACTGAGCCCAGAGCCTGGAAAGGGTCCTTGCAACTGTTGCAGATTGCCTAGAATTTTCTGACTCAGGAGATGAATAAGGCGGGTCACGACCTCTGGGTACCGACGTTTGATGTGGCCTAAGGTGCCCTCCGGGAGCTTGGCCAGCTCTGTGTCTCGCACAGCGTGCACAGTGGTGGCTCGTGGCTGCCGAGTGAGAGCCTCCACCACACCAATGAGATCCCCGCGGCTGTACTCCCCAACTAGCTCTTTCTTGCCACTGCCCCGTTGGATGACACTGCGGAGACGCCCATTTAGTACAATGTAAGTGTAGTCTGAACGGTCGCCCTGCCTGTAGAGCGTACAGCCGGCCTCCACAGCGGTCCAGTCGATGGCAAAGTCTATCTGGCACACGAATGGCGATATTCTCACAGCCACCTTGTGCGCTGCACTTAGCACCACACTGGGCTGCGCACGCATGATCTCGTAGAAGTCGGATTTGGAGATCCGCAGGAAAGTACAGTCTCTCTGGGCACATAGTGTGAAGATGAGGGGTTCTCCGGTGAGCACAGCCAGCTGGCCCATCAGCTTTCCTGGCTGTGCCACAAACAGACACACTTCCTCAGCCTTGTCAATCATGCGTTGGTACACGTGCAGGCAGCCCCAGAGCACGAAGTGCAAGCTCACGTCCTGGTCCCCCTGGCGGGCTATGATGGTGCCAGCTTTGGCATGATGTAGCAAGACTCTGCTGTTCAGGAGAGAGGGATCTTCAATCCACATCAGCTTGGCCAGCTCTCTCTTTGTAACCTCAAAGATGCTGCTTGTCTGGCGGCCCTGGTAGGGCCCAAAGGGACAGCCACCTGTGGCCGACTCATCTTCACAGTAGCTGTATTCACAGGCACCTGTTGGCTGCTCCCGGAACTCCTGAGTCGGGGTCCTAGCAGATGATGTCTGAGGTCCCCCATATGTCTCTTCTTGAAGGGAAAAAGATATCCAGCCACGCTCATAGGCCATGTCAAAGTCGGAACAAGGCCCACCCTGCAAGCCTGAGATGTCTACTGGCATGGAGATGCAGCGGCTCACCAGAGGGGCCGAGGGGCCTTCGAGAGATGTGGGCTTCACAGGATCCCCTGCAGGTCCAGGCAGTGGGGCTCCGGTGGGGTCAGGGGGCCGACCAGAGGTCTCCTTTGGGGCTTCCTCGGTACCCGAGGTGCTGACTCCCCGTTTAGAGCCACGGACGCGGCTGGTGTGGGTTGGGAGGCCAGGGCTGGGGAACAGGCGTAGGGGCTGGATCTCATGGCTGAAGAGCTCATTGGTCAGACCCAGGTAATTGTGAAGCGCCAGGAAGGTGACTCTCTGCAGCCTCACCATGATGATCTGTACCACTCGCACTAAGCTCTCAGGGTACTTGGTGAAGACAGCCGAGAAGGCTTCTACTGGGAGCCTCAGCACTGTAGAGTCCCGGGCAGCCCTAGCTGACACAGTCCGCTGGGGATGCTGGTGACCGGTGATGACATCAAGGATGCTCAGAAGGCTGTTCACGCTGTCTCCAGGGACAACTTCCTTCACCACACATTCATTCCCGTCAGGTCCTGGCAGACAGAGCTCCAGTAGCCCATCTTGAACCATGTAGATGCTGGCATCTGGCTGACCAGGCCAGAAGACGTAGTCCCCCTGATCCATGTGTCCCTCTTTGGATCTTCCTTGATAGCTAGCTTCTCTGGAGTTGTGGGTTGTTGTCTGGTTATCCTTTGCTTTATATCTAGTATCCACTTATGAGTGGGTACATACCATGTTTGTCCTTCTGAGTCTGGGTTACCTCACTTAGGATGATATTTTCTAGTTCCATCCATTTGTCTGCAAATTTCATGATGTCATTGTTTTTCTCTGCTGAGTAGTATTCCATTGTGTATATGTGCCACATTTTCTTTATCCATTCTTCAGTTGAGGGGTATCTAGGTTGTTTCCAGGTTCTGGCTATTATGAATAATGCTGCTAAGAACAATACTGAACTTCATATGGAAAAACAAAAATCCCAGGATAGCTAAAAGAATTCTGGACAATAAAGCAACCTCTAGAGGTATCATGATCCCTGACTTCAAGCTCTACCATAGAGCTACAGTAATAAAAACAGCTTGGTACTGGCATAAAAACTGACATGTGGACATATGGAATTGAATTGAAGACCCTAACATTAATCAGCACACATATGAACACCTGATTTTTGGCATAACTGGATGTCAACATGTAGAAGATTGCAAATAGATCTATATCTGTCACTATGCACAAAACTCAAGTTCAAGTGGATCAAAGACCTCAACATCAATCCAGTTACACTGAACTTGATAGAAGAGAAAGTAGGAAGTAGTCTTGAACGCACTGGCACAGGAGATCACTTCCTAAATATAACACAGACACTGAGAGCAACAATTAATAAATGGGACCTCTTGAAACTGAGAAGATTTTGTAGGACAAAGGACATGGTCAATAAGACAAAACAACAGCCTACAGAATGGGAAAAGATCTTCACCAACCCCACATCTGACAGAGGGATGATCTTGAGAATATATAAAGAACTCAGGAAACTAGACATCAAAATACCTAACAATCTAATTAAAATTACAGAGCTAAACAGAGAATTCTCAACAGAATCTCAAATGGCCAGTAGACATTCTTAGTCATCAGGGAAATGCAAATCAAAATGACTCTGAGATACTTTCTTACACCTGTCAGAATGGCTAAGATCAAAAACATTGAAGACAGCTTATGTTGGAGAGGATGTGGAGCAAGGGGAACACTCCTCCACTATTGGTGGGAGTACAAACTTGTATAGCCGCTTTGGAAATCAGTATTGTGGTTTCTCAGAAAATTGGGAATCAATCTTCCTCAAGACCCACCTATACCACTCTTGGGCATATACCCAAGGAACGTTCAATTGTACCACAAGGACACATGGTCAGATGTTTTAAAACACAACCTCATTCTGGTAGTCCTAACTGTAGTTTTATTATTTTACTTACTTATTTTTTGGCTTTTTGAGATGGGGTTTTTATACTACAGCCCCTGCTGTCCTGGAACTCACTATATAGACCAGGCTGGCCTTGAATTCACAAGGATCCACCTACCTCTACAACCTGATTGTTGGGGTGGATTGTATATTTAACTGCAAAAGAAGAAAAGACTTTATTTTGTCTGATAGCTGATAGCCCAGAATTTCCAAATCTATGGAGTGAAATCCAGGGGTTGCTTGGAGATTTCCTACAGTTGTTAACTAGTCACTTGTGAAGAGATCTAATATTTATTTATTTATTTAGTTAGTTAGTTAGTTAGCTAGCTAGCTAGTTAGTTAGTTAGCTAGTTAGTTTTTGAGACAGGGTTTCCCTGTGTAGTCCTGGTTATCCTGGAACTCACCTCTGTAGACCAGGTTGGCCTTGAACTCAGAGATCCACCTGCTCTGCCTCCCGAGTTCTGGGATTAAAGGTGTGTGCACCATCATCACCACCACCATCCAGCTGGGATCTGATTTTTAATGCAGTATAGATGATCTCCACCAATATCCAGAGCACAGTTTTTTCAGGAGTGGAAATTTTAGACTTGCTAGATAAAGGATATATCTCACTGGGTACTCAAGCATCCTGCCACTCACAGGCACTAAGCCACAGTAGTGTCCTTATTCTAGAATGTTGTCTATCTTACTGTAGACACTAAGCTTCAGGGCCTAAATATCCCAATTCTAGGCAGAGAACTTCGCTAATGCCTACTCACGTAACTGGGAACACTTATAGGCAGACACATGGGTCACCATCATCAGACAGCTTCACCATAGCCACAGAAAAAGAAATATGTTATACACTTACTACCTTTAATATACTCCTAATATGGTCAAGCTACTGTTTTGTACTACTGAAAACTTAAGTAGCAATTTTACACACACACACACACACACACACACACACACACACACACACACACGAGTAAATAAATAAATAGATGCAAAACAACAAGCTAGGATTGTTTGCATGCACTGGTAATATGTGTGAGCACGTGCACGTACTCTGGCCAGGCAGCCTTGCCCAATTGAAAGTTCCAGACCAATGGAGACTACAAAATTGACTCAAAAATTAAGAGTGCATACTGCTTTTGTAGAGGGCATGAGTTTGGCCCCTAGCACCGACATGAGGTGGTGCACAATTGCCTGAATAGAGAGACAATGAAAAAGAATGATGTGTTTCATCCGTAGGCCACAAGGACTTGAGGCCTAGCAACAGTCAGGAAAGTCAGTGTGGAAGTGGATCCTCCTTCAGCACTGAGATGTTTACAGGCCTGATGGTCTCCTTGACTTTATCCATGAAAGACTCTAAGCGAGTGATATGGGACAAGCGAAAAACCAAATTAATGAAGGGACTATTCTATTACTACTAATCTCAATTCTTTGATTCTATTCTGATTCTTTAAACTTTTCTTAAAGTATGAATTTTATATCAAAATTTACAAGATTTATATATATTTATACATTTTAAACTTTGTTAAGTTATTAATGGTCATATAGAGTACTAACTAATTCTAGAAAAAAGGCTTCAATTAGCTGCCTATACATGTCTTTGTGTTCGAGTCTCTTATTAGTTTTCTACAGGAAATCACGGCCAGGCCTAACATCAACTGAAGTCTCCAGGAAGAAGATGGGGCCCCACAACAACAACAATTCCACATGGACAATAATATTATCACTAAGCTGACAAACATCATCTACAGATCACCTTTGGACTACAAACTGCTCAGAGCAATTTTGAGATGACTAGCTGAGATGATTCAGTTTCAAAGACTACTTGAATAAGGACTTGAGATAAACCATGAACTTTGGCATTATGCACAGACTGGATAACAAAGGATATAGCTACCTTTCCTAGAATTTGACAATTAACCCAAAATTTTTCTTTTCAGTATAAAGATACCTTCACCCATACCCAGCAGGAAGCAATTTTAAGAATACAATGCCCACATTCCCAAAGAGGTGATGTGGGGCAGGTGGTTTTTTGGTCTTTTAATGGGTTTTGGATCTGGGATAATTTTCATTGTTTAGGAGGGTTGGTTACAAGTTGTTAAGGGTTAGGAAAAGGGCTAAGCAAAGGAGATAAGATTTAAGGTTCTTGTTTAAAAAAAAAGAAAAAGACAATTACTAGTTTTAAATACCATTGGATTGGATTTTTTTATATTGTATACAAATTATATATATTGAGATTGATATTGTTAGAAAATTCCATACATATATTTCTAATCTTGTTCAAGATATTGTACTTATACCATTCATTTAACAATGTAATGCAATTTGCTGATCCTTGAATGTTATTATTACCAACTATTAGGATATAAAGAAATGAAAGTTAGTAGTTAGATATTACAATCGAACTTGTAGTCATATTACATGTGTTTTCAAGATCAAGCAGATATATTTTAGATAGACAGGTCATCTTCAAACCCTTCAGAGATCTACAGAATATGGCATTTAAAATGTTTTAATAACTTAGAATTTTTTTCTTTTTTGTTATGACTATGAGACATGTCGGCTTCTGGCAGTACCAATCTACTTCAGAGAAAATATGGGCATTGAAGAAACTGCATATGGAGTTAACTTTCATTGTGGCAAAAGTTAGCCACTGGACAACAACGTATCCTCGAATCAACTGCTGACAAACAGGACAAAATGGACAGACAGGACACGAAACAAAGGACTACCAATTCTTGCCAAGACAAGTGTGGTTGTGGCTTTATCAAAAGGCATCTTCTGACGCCAGGACAATATGGCACCATCCCTGAAGTGGCCTTTGCAATCTGGAAAAGGTACTGTGCCCTTTTCTTCGAAGGCAGCTGAACAGGCAGTGGGCCGATGGCTTCTGATGTGCAATGGAACAGCAGCTGAAACAGTTATTCTTGAAGAGTAACTAAGCTCACACGTCTCAATAGTAGATTGGCATTTAATAGAGGGATGTGGAGAAGAACGGGATGCTGAGATGAAGACATACACACACAGCCAAGGAGAATGGACAGCTGAATTCAAAAACCATCAACAATTTCCAGAATTTAAAATCCTGAATCATGACAGGACACTAGTGGAATTCAGGTGTTTCTGGTACATGGACTGCTCTTACCAAATGTGAGGTCGAACTGTTGACCTTGTGTACATCCTACTTCACAAATGAGTCTGTCAGATACGCTAAGCCTATAGGCTGAAGATGATGCCCCAACATGGCAGAGAAACCTCAGATGACTGTCCAGGCAGCTGGCTGTTTCTGTCAACTCACATTTTTTTTGGAAGCTGCTTGCGTGCACTTCCCATTTTTATTTTTGTTAGGTAATATTTCCTTTTTGGGTCTCTGAGAAAGTTGAAGATTAGAAAATTATAGTTAAAGTTTAGATAGTTATAGTTTTCCTTGTTAAGAATTTTAGAAAAGAAACTCACTAAAGAGTAAGTGTATAAATTTGAAAGATGTTATAAGATAGTTCTGTTAGTAATATAAGTTAGGATAGAAAGTGAATCAGGTACATTTTGGACTTACCAAAATAGGATAGATAATGGAATTATTTTCTCTGAATTTGTCAAATACAAATGGACTAGGCATTGTTTAGATATTTATTGCTTGTATATATGGTATATAGTTATTATAGTTTTGTATATAGTTTTTCTTATATTAGTTATAACTTTTTTCCTTTTTTCTTTTTATTAAAATAGAAAGGGGGAAATATGGTGATATTTTATTTGTACTGAAATATGATTTTATTTGTATGTTAATAAATAAAGTTGCTTGGGAGTCAGAGCTAATAGCAAGCCATAGCAGAAGCCAGGTGGTGATGGTGCACACTTTCAATCCTGATCACATGACAGGCAGATCTCTGTGTGTTCAAGGATACAGCCAGCATGGAGACACACGCCTTTAATCTCACTACCAACCATAGAAGACCTGGAGGTCTGTATAGACAGGCAGTGATGAGGAGGTCATGTGGTTGGGGTTACAACCAATGAGAAGGCAGAACAGAAAGTCAATAAAAAGACAGATATACAGGAAGTAGGTCTCTTTCTGAGGGGAAGGATGACAGCGGCAGCAAAGGGTAAGAAAGGTTTTTTTTTAGTATCAACTCTTAGCCACTGCTCTGACCTCTTGGGCTTTTAACTCTGCATTTGGCTCTGTGTTTCTTATTTAATAAGACTGTTACATCTACAAGCAAGGGCAACTTGCTAAATGACCTCTGGATTTTTGACAATCAGAAATTAATATAATAACTTCTGTTTGTTTTTTTAAATCCAAATTCAATTTCAAGGTAGTGTTTTTTTTCCACATCATCGATAACTAATGTACTTGTGTAGGTTAAAAGAGGATTAAAGCCTGACCCTGGAATGACCTCAGAAATATCTGGCAAGAAGCTGAGCGAAATATGTCTTCCTTGGGTCCTTCCAGTTACTGGCCCCAGGCTTGCTGGAGGTGGGTCAGAAGCAGCCTAGTGTATCATTGTTAATGTGGACTTCTCAGCTTTTTCCTACTCCACTAACCATATTGTGATTGCATTAGCTGATCCAGGGGAAAGTGGAATATTATACTAAATGTCAGTGAACAAAGAGCCAGGCCTAAAACAGAGCCTACCTTCAAGAAATGGTGTACAGCTTCTGCTTCTAGGTGTGATGACTGATCCATCAAATAACCACACATGTGAGTCATCCATCCAGAAGTCAAGCGGTCACATGCCTTTGCATGCTGTGGCAGGATCCTCGGACATCAACATAGACCCTGGCTGCAGCCAAGCCATGGACCCAGACATGGCCCTGGCCATAGCTTGGGCCCGGATGACGCCATGGCCCCAGGTGGCAGTGCATGTCACTCAGGTCTATATGGGTCCAGCAGCCACACAGCCCTTGGACACCAACATGGCTGCAGGTGGTGGCCCAGATCCTGGGCATCTGTGTGGCTTTTGGTGGCAACAGGGGCCACAGACATCAGCACAGACTCAGGCTATGATAGGACCATGGGCCCAGACATGGTCCTTAGCAACTGGCCCGGGGCCCAGATGTCATCATGGCCTTAGTTTGATTGCAGATCACCTAGATCAGCATGGCTCCAGTGGCAATGTGGCTCTCAAATGCCAACTTGTTCCCAGGTGGCAGCCCAGACCCCAGGCCCCCACTCTGTCTTCAACGGTAACAGGAACTATGAACATGGTTACAGTAGAGCCATAGACCCAGACACGACCCTGGGTCACAGTTTGGGTCCAGAGGATACCATGGCCCCAAGTGGCAGCTTGACTCTCAGAGACCAACATGGCCTCAGGCGTTGGCCCAGACTGCAGGCCTCTGCATGGCCCTTGGTGGCAACAGGAGCCACAGACATCAATCCAGAGCCCAGTCACAGTAAGGCCACAAACCCAGACAGGGTCCCCAGCACAATCCAAGCCCAGATGTCACCATGGTCCTGGGTGGCAGCACAGGCCTCCTTGTCTCAGGTGGTAGGGCATGTCTCTTAGATCATTATGGCCCCTGTGGGAGCACATCCTTCAGACAGTGACATGGTCACAGATAGTGGCCCAGACTCTGGGCGTCTCCAGGGCCCTCGGTGGTAACAGGAGCCACAGACATCAACTCAGATCCCCATCGCTGAGTCAGGGCCATGGACCAAGACATGGCCCTTTCAGCAGCCCAGGCCCAGACATCACCATGGCTCCGGGTGGCAAACAGGCTACCCATGTCAGCCCGTTTCTCACCACCCTCACCTCTTCAGCTCCATCTCTCTGCCTAGCACATAAATCATTCCACCTCTCTCTCTCCCATTGCCCCACCCTGTACTCACTTACTATAATGGTGCCCAACAGCCCAGTGCCAGGGCTCCTGGTTGACTTCTGCCCTGCTAGGCCAAGAGGCATGGGGTGGAGCTAGGTTGGCTTCTGCATGGCCCCACCTGGGCTTTGAAGCGCCAAGCCGCTCGAGGCATGGGGGCAGAGCTGTGGCTGAGAAGTCCATTCTTAATGCATAGACGAACATCTTTAAAATCCCCTCTCACAGTGTCACCTATTGTCAGAGTCTCTTCACTATAGCACACCGCTAATTCCCTCAGCCTCTCAATTCGGGACCCAGCCCTTGATCCTGCCACCCCATCTCTACTGTCCTTGTTCCTCTTTCCCGCGTACACTATCTCACCCAGACCCACAGACTAGCAGGCTGGAACCACAAATGGCACATGGGCTATTTCGTTAGGCTTCCTAAAAACTAAATAATTTTTGTTTTTAATTTTATAATTTAATTTAATTTTACATATCAGCCACAGATTCCCCTGTCCTCCCTCCTCCCCCCATCCACCCCCATTCCCATCTCCTCCAGGGCAAGGACTCCCCTGGGGATTCAGCTCAGCCTGGTAGATTCAGATGAAGGTCCAGTCTCCTCCTCCCTTCACCCAGGCTGAACAAAGTGTCCCAGTATAGGCCCCAGGCTCCAAAAAGCCAGTTCATACACTAAGGACAGGTCCTAGTCCCACTGCCTGGGGGCCTCCCAAACAGTTCAAGCTAATCGACTATCTCACTTATCCAGAGAGCCTGATCCATTTGGGGGCTCTTCAGCTATTGATTCATAGTTCATGTGTTTCCACTAGTTTGGCTATTTGTCCCTGTGCTTTTTCCAATCATGGTCTCAACATATCTCACTCATACAATCCCTCCTCTTTCTCGCCATTTGGACTCCCGGAGCTCCACCTGGGGCATGGCCGTGGATCTCTGCATCCGCTTCCATCAGTCATTGGATGAGAGTTCTACCATGACAGTTAGGGTGGTTGGCCATCCTATCACCAGAGTAGGTCAGTTTGAGCTTTTTCTCGACCATTGCCAGTAGTCTATTGTGGAGGTATCCTTTTGGATTTCTGTGGACCTCTCTAGCACTTCGCATCTTCCTATTCCCATGGGGTCTTCATTTATCATGGTCTCTCTTTCCTTGTTCTCCCTCTCTGTTCTTAGTCCAGCTGGGATCTCCCGCTCCCCTAAGCTCTCTTTCCCCCGACCCTTGCCCTCCATTAACCCTCATGTCCAGTTTGCTCATGTAGATCTCATCCATTTCTCTGTCATTGGGCGATCCCTGTGTCTTTCTTAGGGCCCTCTTTCTGGTGCTATAGCTTGGTGGTGGTACAGCACTTAAGTGCAAAGTCCTGGTTTTGATCGTTGGCATACAAAAAAAAAATGATTTGACACAAAAATCCCAAATTAGGAGTCGACTTTGAAAATGGTTACATCTGGCCACACTGAACCTATATTCTTCCCCAGTAACAGTGGGTGGGGTTGAGGTGAGTTTGGCCCTTTGACCTCTCTTTGGAGTCAAAGGTTTCAATCCTCCACTGCTTCCATACTGTCCCTTTAACCAGTGCCGTTCTTGCCCCCTGGTCCTTTGCCAGGACTTCGTCTGTGAGTTCTTTCTAGCCTCAGTCCTTGCGCCCCACACTGCCCAAGTTGGAAGGGACAGAGTGTACCAAGCAGACAGTGCCAGGATATTTTTAGAGGAGTTAAGTGGAAGGGGGGAAAGAGACAGCGGGGACACGGGATCAAAATGCCTGTCACTATCACATCTAGAATTGCCAGTCTGATAAAATTCATGAAGGAGAAGTATGAATTTCTGCTCTTCTCCCTACGAAGCTTACTTGTTGTGATTACAAAGCCTGAGTCACAGCAGCCTGGGCTGAGGCCAGAGTAGGAAAAGCAGCTAGAGACTTCTGTGCCCAAGTCAATACTGTTAAGGGACCTGAGAGATGCTTGTGTGCCACGGAAGCCTGAAGAGTGCTGTCAGGGTGGTGAGGGGGGCACTGGATCTGTGGAGTGTCCCGGCTCCCGCTGTTTTGAGAAGGAAACCCAGAATGAGCTGATGGGTTTGCTCTGGCAACAAGATGAGGCACCAACTTAAGAAAGGAAGACCAAGGTTTATTATGATTGGGTAAAACCCCCTAATTGCCACTTTGGAGAGAGCTCAGTTTTAATATTCGTATTCTGTAGCCAAGGGCCTCTCTTCCTACAAAAGCACTGCAGCTAATTAGTGGCTGGGCATCTTGGAAGAAACAGAGATTTGTTTTATTTTTAGTAAAAGCAGCTTGGAACTTTCCTGATTTCTGCCTTGTTTTCGTTTCTTCTGGCTACCAGTGGATGTTAAAGGGAATGAGCAGGGCTGAACTGCTCACTGCCCATTAGCCTTTGCCAGGGGCTTGTTTTGTTCCTGGGGGAAAAAGCATAACTTCTTCCTCTTTCCAGTTAGTAGCCCCATCTAACGGACTCAACACAAGAGCCAGATTCCAATGACGGTCTCCATGAGAAACTCAGAGCTTTTTCCTTGGAGGAAAAAATACCAAGATGAACACTTCTCCTTTTGAAGAGGTGCTGGGGGTGTAGTAAAGTCCGAGGCTCGCAGCTACTCACTAGATGTCTTTCCTTTGTCCCCACACTCATCGACCACATCCTGGACCCCGGGGGAGCTCACTTGAATGGACCACATCAACGTGCTCCATGTCATCCGGTTTCCCTTTGGATTAGGTAAATGCAGTACTCTGGTAGGAGACTGGAGGAGTGGTGGTAGTATTCATTTCCTGGATTTCATGTAAGAGACCCTCTTCAGAGCTGGGGGTGTAGCTCAGTTGTAGAATGCTTGTTCACCGTGTCCCAGGTCCTGTGTTTGATTTCTTGTACTGGGAAACAAGACCTACATGCTCAATATAGATTGTAGTAGCCATCCATGCCTTCCCTTTTCTGGATAGATGATGATTAAACTTTCCACAGATTATCTTATTTGATTGTGCCATCTGTTCCCTGCAAGGAAATGGATTTCTGTAAGAACCTTGACTGACATAGCGACACCACCCACCATAACTAGGTTTTCTGGAGCAAGGCTTCCTTTCCTCAGTGTAAGGAAGCATCAGCCAAGATGAATCCTGTGTGCAGAGAAGGGCCATTCTCTCACCAGCACCAGGGATGGTGGATCCCAGTGATGACTGGTAGAGCTGAGTGGCCCCAGGGCCCTTCCTTCTTGCAGGACATACCTTCTCTGGACTAAATGAGAGCCATTTAAGGACTGTACAAGAAACCTTCTGATATACAGACAAATGTTCCTTCCAGGTGGGGACCTGCCCCACCAGGAACTTAGGTCACCTGTGAAGAGGTGGCCTGGAACCCAGGAAAGGCAAGTGCGAGCCGCTCGCCCATTCCCCAGCCTCCCTCTTACCCAAGACAATCAGACACAGCGGGGAGTCAAGTCAAGCAAGAACTCATTTATTGATGGGCAATAAGCCTCTTTTATACCAGAAAACCTCAGAACCCTAGGAGCGGGTGAAGGAACCAACCAATCATTTTAAAGGTCAACCTATTTACAAGTTGTTTATGCCCTGACATCATCTCCTGTTTTTAGCATAAATAACTTGAGCTAACTTCCTTTCTCACCATTAGTCTTTAATCTCCATACAAACAACCCAAGCTAACTTCCTCTCAGCCATCCTTTGTATCTATTCTCTGCACAAACAGCTTAAACTAACTTCCTCTGGTACCATTTGTATCCATTCTCTAAGTAAACAGCTTAAAGCTTAAGCTCTATTTATCTAACTTTCTCTTGGCACCCTCTTTGCAGCCCATGTATGCCCCACACTTCCACAGCCTTAGTGCAAGGCCTATGCTGGCTTATATGGGTGACTAAGAGATTCAGACATGACTCAGTGTAGAGCCTTGCAAGGATGCATCCCCACTCTTACCTCTGCTTTCCCCCTTATCAAGCTAGAGGAAAGCTGTCTTTTGGAACACACTTTCCTCCCTTAGGAATTTCAGGCTGGGTCCTGTGTGCTTCCCAGTATATCTCCAAAGACAAAGTTATATGTATGTGGCCTTCCTCCTGGGTTCTTCATGCCCTGTTGAAAGAAAGGGTGGAGGTGAAAGAGTGTGAAGCCACAACCATTCCCTCCGATCTTCTTCAATTCTCTTCAATCATCTTTGACAGCTGCCAGTAGCTACTGCGTGGTTTGGTCCTGGAACTCTGCCTGGGGTGGTGGTAGATGAAGAAAGAGCAGACACACATGCTCATGCACAGAAAAGCTGGGATCAGTTGGGCTATGCTCACTCTGGTGAAGTGGCTCCAACTATGACTGGAACCCAGATCCTCATCGAGTGAAGTTCTTATCTATAAGAGGGTTTGCTCAGCACAGTAGGAGGTCTCTGTAGGCAAGCAGTCTCAGGCTGTAAACAATCCAGACAGGAAGCTGAAGTGGTTAGTTTTTCACATCAATTGTTCATAAACACTTGTATTTGCACACACTGTTAACATTTGAACTTGGACTGGAGGAAGGCTTTGTTATCTCCGTGGGTCTGAGGCACTGGGTCTTTGTCATGGCTGTGCCCTTGTCAACAACACATATCTACCCAAGGCTTCCTCTGCTACCTGCAAGTAGCCTAGCCTCTGGCAAGTTTTTGGGACAACAGCAAAAAACAGATCAATTGAATCTATGGGAAATGGATTGTGTTTAATTCATTCTTTAAAATATTTTTTTGAAATTATAAAATAATTGTATCATCTCCATCTCTTTCTTTCCCTCTTTCTAAACCCTCCCACATACCCCACCCTTGCTTTCTTTCCTATTCATGCCGTCATTAATTGTTGTTAGATACCTGAACACATAAATACAACCTGCCCATTCTGTAGAATGCTATCTGTTACACATAATCTCAAGGCTAACCACTTGGTATTGGATAACCAATGGGGAGCTCTTCCCTGGGGAAGACCATTTCTCCTGCTCTCAGCATTCCCTGGTTGCCTGTAGGTCTTTGTCTAGGGTTGAGGCCCTGTGAGATTTCCCCCTTCCATGTTAGCATGTCCATTGGTGTTCAAGTCTTGTTAGGTAGCCATGTTGATGATACTTCATGGGTGTTGAAGGGATTCTGACCAGCTCCAGCATGGTGAGCATGGCTCTGGCAGGCCTTGCCCTTCTCTTCCATTTCCTCTGCCCGGCTAAAAACTGTTAGATTACATTCCTAAAGCTAGCCACCAAGGTCTATTCCCTTATTTGGCCATTTCCTCCTCCTGAGGCTGACTACCAAGGTTCAGCTATCAAAGTATTAAAATCCAGCAATCAAAAGCCCCCATTGGCTCACCTGATTAACACGCCCAATTAAAATTAATCACTTCATTCTAACACAGGGTTCCCCCTTTACTGTTATAAACTGCCATTTTCCTATGTGTCATGTCTGTCTCCTCTCTATCCAGAGGCGGTCCTTTGTCCCTCTGGGACAAATATCCTGCCCCTTCTCTCTTGTCCCCTTCCCCCTCTCCCTAATCCTCTATCTCCTGTGTTTGTCTCTTATTTTTTACCCTCTGTCCATCTGGGGCAAATAAATCTCCCTTGTGCTGAGAACTTGACCTTGGAGGTCCTGGGCCGATACTTTTTCTTTCAGGTGTAGCATCTCTAACATTTCTAGGAGACACAATCCCACAGCCAGCTTCCTGTTCCTCTGGCTTTCTGGCCCCCTCTTCCTCAATGATCCCTGAGGCTTTGACGCAGGAGTTGTTGTAGATGTATCTGTTTCTACTGGGCACCACACAATCTCTTGTTCTCTGCATTTTGATTGATTATAGTTTTCTGTAATGGTCTTGGTCTGTTCCAAAGAATATTTTCTTTGATGAGGGGTGAGAATGACACTTATCTGCAGGTTTATGGATACATATTCAGAAGGTAGTTAGGGATTATGTTGGTTCAGTAAGTGGCAGTTATAGGTTCTCTTCCAAGTTCCATGACTTCACAAGTTTCAGGTAAGGTAGTTGGCTAGGTTTCTCAGCTCCCTGGAAAGCTTTTATTTCAAGGGAGGGGACTTCTGAGGATAATAGCAGATGGAACCATACTTCAAGGAAAGAATATTTTATTTAGCTGTTTTGAGCTCATGTCTTCCTTTAAAGCATAGTTTAATATAATGTCCCAACCTCTGATGAGAAAGAGCTTTCGTCATGGTGAGGCTGTGACACTGTATATTGGTTTCTACAAGAGTAGAAACATTAGTCTCTGTTTTCCTCCCATGCAGTACAACCACTCCTGGAAAGGGGCCTCTGGAGCACCATTTACTAGACATTAATAGGTGGCTAGTGAGTGACTTGTTTGGGTTTTTCTCTGAGCAAGAGTTCCCTTCTCTCAGGCACTCTTGTTAAAAAAATGCTGTACATATATTTCTAATCTTGTTCAAGATATTGTACTTAGACAGTTCATTTAACAATGTAATGCAATTAGCTAATCCTTGAATGTTATTATTACCAACTATTAGGCTATAAAGAAATGAAAGTTAGTAGTTAAGACATTACAACTGAACTTGTAATCATATTAGGTATGTTTTCAAGGTTGAGCAGAGATATATTAGATAAACAGGTCATCTTTAAACCCTTCAGAGATCTACAGAATATGGCATTTAAAATGTTTTAATAATTTAGAATTTTTTTCTTTTTTTTATGATTATGAGACATGTCGGCTTCTGGCAGCACCAATCTACTTCAGAGAAGATATGGGCATTGAAGAAACTGCATATGGAGTTAACTTTCATTGTGGCAAAAGTTAGCCACTGAACAACAGAGTGTCCTTGAATTGACTGCTGACAAACAGGACAAAATGGACACATAGGACACAAAAACAAAGAACTACTGATCCTTGCCAAGACAAGTGTGGTTGTGGCTTTAGCAACAGGCATCCTCTGAGGCCAGGACAAAAAAAAAAAAGAAGGGGAAGTGCTGTGGATATCGCTCTGTACAGTGTGAATGTGTTGCTCTGATTGGTTAATAAATAAAGTGCTGATTGGCCAGTAGACAGGCAGGAAGTATAGGCAGGACAAAGAGAGAGGAGAATTCTGGGAACAGGAAGACTGAGTCAGGAGTTACCAGCCAGACACAGAGGAAGAAAGATGTGAAGGCAGAACTGGGAAAAGGTACCAAGCCACGTGACTAAACATAAATAAGAATTATGGGTTAATTTAAGATCTAAGATCTAACTAGCAAGAAGCCTGAGCCATTAGGCCATACAGGTTTATTTATCAACCAATCAGAGCAACATATTTTCACAGCATACAAAAAGACACTCCCATCACACTCTGCCCCTGAGCTTTTCTCCCAGGATGGGCTCTGATCTCTCCTCTGTTCTGAGAAGACTCTGGGCATCTTCTTGACACGCATATACACACATTCACACAATGACCATTTCAGGATCCTTGAAGTTCTTCTGTATAGAGAAAATTATTTTCTTAGTTCAGCAAAAGTAACTTCAAAATACTGCAAAGAATAACATATAAAGCTGGAGTAGATCAAGGAAATCAAATTGAAAACCCAGATATAAGTCCACATCACTATGGACACCTGATTTTTGACAAAGAAGTTGGAAATACACAGTGTAAAAAAGAGATCTTCCACAAATGGTATTAGTCAACATAGATGGCTACATGCAGAAGAATCCAAATAGATCCATATTTATCACCCTGCACAAACTCAACTAGAAATGGGTCAAGGACTTCAATATCAAACCAGATACATTGAACCTGACAGAAGAAAAAGTAGGAGATAATCTTGAATTCATTGGCACAGGAAAAGACTAGAACACCAATAGCACAGGCACTATGATCAACAATTAGTAATGGAACCTCATGAAACTTTAAAGCTTCTGTAAGGCAAAGGACGCTACTACCCAGACAAAGTGGCAGTCTACAGAATGGGGGATTTTTTTTAACCAACTACACATCCATTAGAGGACTAACAGCTGAAATATATAAAGAACTCAGAGAACTAGACATCAAGAAAACAGAACCCACCTTTAATCCCAGCACTTGGGAGGCAGAAGCAGGCAGATCTCTGTGAGTTCAAGGCCAGCCTGGTCTACAGAGCGAGATCTAGGAAAGGCGCAAAGCTACACAGAGAAACCCTGTCTCAAAAAAAAAAAAAAACAGAAAGAAAGAAAGAAAGAAAGAAAGAAAGAAAGAAAGAAAGAAAGAA
>CABHPR010143039.1:28309-43035 GCA_902168415.1 Peromyscus melanophrys
TTCTTCTTCTTCTTCTTCTTTCTCCTTCTCCTCCTCCTCCTCCTCCTCCTCCTCCTCCTCCTCCTCCTCCTCCCATTTAGGACTGAATGTTCCAAGATCTTTCACCCTTTGCCTATTGTCCAGCTGATGGTCTCTGGTTTGTTCCTGTCTGCTGCAGGAGGAAGCTTCTCTGATGATGACTGAGTTAAGACAGTGATCTATGAGCATAGCAGAGTATTGCTGGGAGTGATTTTGTTGCTACATTCCTTTAGTAAAACAGCAGTACTTGGGTTTCCTCTAGGTCCCTTGTCTATTTAGTCTCAGGTACTTGGCAACCTGAGCAGTGTTGAGGATGGGTTCCATCTCAAGGAGTGGGTCTTTGCTGTGCAATGTCATTCTGCATGCTGTGAATGTGTGTTGATAAATAAAATGCTGATTGGCCAGTAGCCAGGCAGGAAGTATAGGCGGGATAAGCAGACAAGGAGAATTCTGGTGTAGCTGGAAAGTTTTATCTCCGGATCCCGCCAAGCCCCAGCAGTCAAACAGCCCACTTATAAAATAAACACACAGACGCTTATATTATTTAAACTGTTTGGCCTAATGGCTCAGACTTGTAGCTATCTAGTTCTTACATCTTAAATTAATCCATTTCTATAAATCTATACCTTGCCACATGGCTCATGGCTTACTGGCATCTTCACATGCTGCTTGTCATGGCAGCAGCTGGCAGTGACTCCCTCCTCCTTCCTATTCTCTCAATTCTCCTCTCTGTTAGTCCCGCCTATACTTCCTGCCTGGCTACTGGCCAATCAGTGTTTTATTTATTGACCAATCAGAGCAACACATTTGACATACAGACCATCCCACAGCATTCTGGGAAGAGGAAGGCTGAGTCAGAAGTCACTAGCCAGACACAGAGGAAGCAAGATGTGAAGCCAGAACTGAGAAAAGGTACCAAGCCACTTAGATAAGAATTATGGGTTAATTTATGTGTAAGAGCTAGTAAGTAATAAGTAATAAGCCTGAGCTAATGGCCAAGCAGTTATAATTAATATAAGCCTCTGTGTGTTTACTCGGGTCTGAGCAGCTACCGGACTGGGCGGGACCCAGGAAAACTCCAGCTACAGTTCTTATAGCCTATCCGATATTGGTTAGTTAATTCCACAGGCTTTGTGCCACTACTGCACTAGTACATCTTGCAGGCAGATCAGCACTGTAGATGAAGTCATTTGTAGGGGGTGGGGGGCTGTGTTTACCTTTCTCCTTTGGTGTCTTGTAGAGTACCTTCCAGTACTGTGAACACAAGTCATCAGGAATGAGAGCTCTAGGTAGGCAACAGCTTACATTCTCCACATTCAATCAGTTGCATAGGTGTTGTTTTCAATAATAGGGCCTGATCATCAGTTTGCGGGGAGCAACCAATAGCTTTGGCAATAGCCTGGCTTGTTTGAAGGTTTCCACGAGGCCTGTTTGGTCAGCAACTGGATTATATGTAACCCAGGCCCAGGGATGGAGGCTTCATTTGGTGACAAGATATTTCCATTTGGGGCTCCATATGCCCTGTTATTTGGAAATTCCACTTAGATCACTTTCATATATGTATACATTTTAGGAAGCTTCAATTGAGTTTCGATATGACCTGTCAAATGGCATTTAGTTTTAGCTGTCCCTCTCTGTGCTCCCTTCAAAAAAAATTAACACAAGACTGGTGAGATGGCTCAGATAAAGGTACTTCTCCTAAGTCTAATGACCTGAGTTCAGTACTCAAGGTTCACATGACGGAAGGAGAGAACCCACTTCTGAAAATCACCCTTGAATCATCACATGTGTGCTGTGGCATGCATGCATGCCCCCTACATAAATAAATAACAACATAAAAATCAGCATCATAATTATACATACTTAGGGGCTCAATATGTTAATTTTGTACATATATACAATGTGTTGGGGCTTAGTTGGAGCAATTAGCATTTCCACCCCCTTAAACATTTAGCACTGCTTTATGTTGAGAAAATAAGCTTCTCTCTCCTAGTTATTCTTAAATGTTATGTGACATTCCCTAGGGAAACAGAAAAAAAATGTGTATTATCCCAGATAAGAGGATGGCAAGAAACTAAGGAAAAGAGTCCACTCAAGTCCAGCTTGGTCTATTGGGTTACTTGAAGGAGTGCATGTGATTTAAAAGAGGTGGAGAAGCCCCTCAGCAATGTAATAGCCACCTCAGCACTAAAGAGTCTCACCAGCAGCATGGAAACCTTAAGAAAAAGATGTCCCCAACTGGACATATCTTGTCACCAAATGAAACCTCCAGCTCTGGGAATATGTTACATCTAATCTGGTAGGAACCATATCTAATCCATAGAGTCCTTAAACAACCCAGGCTATTTCTAAGGCTATTGGTTGCATCTTCAAAGGGTCTTCCAGGTGATGTACTGGTAGCCACATTATCAGAGATTTCCCCTTCCAATAAATCTTCCAGTCTCCTCTATAACCTTGAGGAGAGGGGAAGGCCTCATGAAGATTGCATGAGGGCTTACAAGTACCATCGGTCCCAGGAGGCCTCTGAACCCCATATAAACTTTAACCCCTAGCTGGGCGATGGTGGTGCACACCTTTAATCCCAGCACTCAGGAGGCAGAGCCAGGCGGATCTTTGTGAGTTCAAGGCCAGCCTGGGCTACCAAGTGAGTTCCAGGAAAGGCACAAAGCTACACAGAGAAACCCTGTCTCAAAAAAACCAAAAAACAAAAACAAACAAACAAAAAAAACCTTTAACCCCTCAATGCTAATAGGTTTTATCTTATGAGTGTCTTACACAAATAATCACGACTGCTCTGATATGAGATGGTAATAATGGTCATGTCTCACCCGTAAGAAATAGATCCAAGGATTGGAGAGATGGCACAGACATTAAAGGCTAGGTTCACAACTCAAAAGAAATAGCTTTGCAGCATTGCATTCTTCCTTTGGCTCTTATATTCTTCCTGCTCCCTCTTCCATGGTATCCTATAAGCCTTGAAGGATGTCTTGATGTTCTATTTCTATGAAGAGACACCATGACCAAGGCAGCTTTTATAAAGGAACACATTTGATTGAGGGTTTGCTTACATTTTCAGAGGCTTAATCCATTATCATCATGGTGGCAGGCAGGCAGGCAGGCATAGTCCTGGAGAAGTATCTGGGAGTTACTTACACCTTATCTACAAACATGAGGCAGAGAGAGAGAGAGAGAGAGAGAGAGAGAGAGAGAGAGAGAGAGAGAGAGAGAATGAGAATGCTAACTGGGTACAGCATGGGCGTTTGAAAGCTCAAAGCCTACCCTCCACTGAAACACTTCCTCCAACAAGGCCACACCTCCTACTCCTTCCCAAACAGTTCCACTAACTTTGAACCAAACAATCAAATACATGAGCCTACAGGGGCCATTCTCATTCAAACCACCTCACACCCATAGCAGCTATGTCACTCTTTCAGCAGTGGGAAAATATTACCTGGCATGCAGATAGTATAACATCCAGGGTCCAGAGCTGAACCACTGGAAACCATTCTCCTCTGTCATCCTTCATGGTGCCTGCCATCTCTATAGATGCCAGCCAATAGGCAGGGAGCTTTCAGCTCAGGTGTAGCTTAATTTCTATATATTTTGAAATCAGAGCATGTAATGTCTTCAGCAGTAGGGACTTGCTACCCAGTTTTTTTCTTTTTTATTAAGAAATTTTCTATTCATTTTACATACCAACCACAAGTCCCCTCCCCTCCCTCCTCCCATCCCCTAGTATCCCCCCCATCCCAACCCCCATTCCCATCTCCTCCAAGGCAAGACCTCTGGTGGGGAGTTAATACAGCCTGATACACTCAGTTAAGGCTGGTCCAAGCACCTCTCCCTGGACCAAGGCTGTGCAAGGTGTCCCACCATAGGCAGTGGGCTCCAAAAAGCCTGCTCATGCCCTAGGGATGGATCCTGATCCCATTGACAGGGGGACCCCTTAAGCAGATCAAGCTACATAACTGTCTCGCCTTGCAGAGGGCCTAGTCCAGTCCCACTGAAGCTCCACAGCTATTGGTCCACAGTTCATGAATTCCCACCAGTTTGGTTTGGTTGTCTCTGTACGTTTCCCCATCATGATCTTGATGCCCATTGCTCATAGAATCTCTCTTCTCTCTCTTTGACTGGACTCCTGGAGCTTGGCCTGGTGCTTGGTTGTTGATCTCTGCATCTGCTTACATCAGTTACTGGATGAAGGCTCTATGATGGACAGTTAGGGTATTCACTAATCTGATTACTGGGGTAGGGTAGTTTAGGCACCCTCTCCACTTTAGCTAGTAGTCTAAGGTGGGGTTATCTTTGTGGATTTCTGAGAACTTCCCTAGTACCCAGTTTCTCCCTATCCTTGTGGTGTCTCCCTCTATCATGGTATCTTTCATTACTCTCCCACTCCATTCTTGTTCCAGCTCTACCTTGTTTCCTATGTTCTCATCCCTCATCCCCTACCCTCCATTGCCCCCCCTCACCTCCAGTCTACTCATGGAGATCTCATCTATTTCCCCTTCCCAGGTGGTTCATGCATCCCTCTTGGGGTTCTCCTTGTTAGCTAGCCTCTCCGAAGCTGTAGGTTGTAATCTGGTTATCCTTTGTTTTACATCTAGTATCCATTTGTGAGTGAATACATATCATATTTGTCCTTCTGAGTCTGGGTTACCTCACTCAGGATGATATTTTCTAGTCCATCCATTTGCCTGCAAATTTCATGATGTCATTGTTGTTGTTGTTGTTGTTTTGGTTTTTTGAGACAGGGTTTCTCTGTGTAGCTTTGGAGCCTGTCCTGAAACTCACTCTGTAGCCCAGGCTGGCCTCAAACTCATAGAGATCCCCCTGCCTCTGCCTCCTGAGTGCTGGGATTAAAGGCGTGTGCCACCACCGCCCGGCTGATGTCATTGTTTTTTACTGCTGAATATGTGTCACATTTTCTTTATCCATTCTTTGGTAGAAGGGCATCTAAGTTGTTTCCAGTTTCTGGCTATTACAAACAATACTGCTATGAACATAGTTGAGCATGTGTCCTTGTGATATGATTGAGCATTCCTTGGATATATGCCCAAAAGTGGTATTGCTGGGTCCTGAGGTAGGTTGACTCCGAATTTTCTGAGAAACCACCATACTGATTTCTAAAGTGGCTGTATAAGTTTACATCCCACCAACAGTGGAGTGTTCCCCTTGCTCCACATCCTCTCCAACATAAGCTGTCTTCAGTGCTTTTGATCTTAGCCATTCTGACAGGTGTAAGATGGTATCTCAGAGTCATTTTGATTTGCATTTCCCTGATGACTACAGATGTCGAGCAATTCCTTAAATGTCTTTCAGCCATTTGAAATTCTTCTGTTGAGAATTCTCTGTTTAGCTCTGTAGCCCATTTTTAAATTGGATTGTTAGGTATTTTGATGTTTAGTTTCTTTATATATTTTGGAGATCAGCCCTCTGTCAGATGTGGGGTTGGTGAAGGTCTTTTCCCACTCTGTAGGCTGTCGTTTTGTCTTATTGACCATGTCCTTTGCCTTACAAAAGTTTCTTAGTTTCAGGAGGTCCCATTTATTAGTTGTTACTGTCAGTGTCCTGTGCTACTAGTGTTATATTTAGGAAGTGGTCTCCTGTGCCAATGCATTCAAGAGTACTTTCTACTTTCTCCTCTATCAAGTTCAGTGTAACTGGATTGATATTGGGGTCTATGATCCACCTGGATTTGAGTTTTGTGCATGGTGACAGATATGGATCTATTTGTAATCTTCTACATGCTGACATCCAGTTATGCCAACACCATTTGTTGAAGATGCTTTCTTTTTTCCATTGTGCAGTTTTGGCTTCTTTATCAAAAATCAAGTGTTCATTAGTGTGTGGATTAATGTCAGGGTCTTTAATTTGATTCTGTTGGTCCACATGTCAGTTTTTATGCTAATATCAAGCTGTTTTTTTATTACTGTAGCTCTATAGTAGAGCTTGAGGTCTGGGATGGTGATGCCTCCAGATGTTTCTTTATTGTATAGAATTGTTTTAGCTATCCTGGGTTTTTTTGTTTTTCCATATGAAGTTGAGCATTATTCTTTTCATGACTGTGAAGAATTGTGTTGGGATTTTGATGGGGATTGCATTGAATCTTTAGATTGCTTTTGGTAAGATTGCCATTTTTACTATGTTAATCCTACCTGTCCATGAGCATGGGAGATCTTTCCATTTTCTGATATCTTCTTCAATTTCTTTCTTCAGAGACTTAAAGTTCTTGTCATATAGGTCTTTCACTTGCTTAATTAGAGATACCCCAAGGTATTTTATATTATTTGTGGCTATTTAATGGGTGATGTTTCTTTGACTTCTTTCTCAGCCCATTTATCATTTGAATATAGGAGGGCTACTGATTTTTTTGAGTTATTCTTGTCTCTTGTCACATTACTGAAGGTGTTTATCAGCTGTAGGATTTCTCTGGTAGAGTTTTTGGGGTCACTTATGTATACTATCATATCATCTGCAAATAGGAAAATTTTGACTTCTTCTTTTCCAATTTGTATCACCTTGATCTCCTTTTGTTGTCTTATTGTTATAGCTAGAATTTTGAGTACTATATTGAATAGATATGGGGAGAATGGACAGCCTTGTCTTGTTCCTAATTTTAGTGGAATCACTTTGAGTTTCTCTCCATTTAATTTGATGTTGGCTGTTGGCTTGCTATAATTTGCCTTTATTATGTTTAGATATATTCATTGTATTTCTGATCTCTCCAAGGCCTTTATCATGAGGGAGTGTTGGATTTTGTCAAAGACCTTTTCAGCGTCTAATGAGATAATTATGTGGTTTTTTTCTTTCAGTTTGTTTATATGGTGTATTACATTAACAGATTTTCATATGTTGAACCATCCTTGCATCTCTGGGATAAAGCCTACTTGGTCATGGTGGATAAGTTTTTTCATGTGTTCTTGGATTTGGTTTGCCAGTATTTTATTGAGTATTTTTGCATCAATGTTCATGAGGGAGATTGGTTTGTAATTCTCTTTGTGTGGTTTGAGTATCAGGGTAACTGTAACCTCATAAAAAGAGCTAGGTAATGTTCCTTCTGTTTCTATTGTGTGGAACAACTTGAAGAGTATTGGTATTAGCTCTTCTTTGAAAATCTGGTAGAATTCTGCACTGAAGTCATCTGTTCCTGGGCTTTTTTTGGTTGGGAGCCTTTTAAAGACTGTTTCAATTTCCTTAGGGGTTATTGGTCTACTTAAATTGTTTATCTGGTCTTGGTTTAACTTTGATATGTGGTACCTATCCAGAAAATTGTCCATTTCTTTTAGATTTTCCAGTTTTGTGGAGTACAAGTTTTTGAAGTATGACCTGATAATTCTCTGGATTTTCTCATTGTCTGTTGTTATGTCTCCCTTTTCATTTCTGATTTTGTTAATTTGGATGCTCTCTCTCTGCCTTTTAGTTAGTTTGGCTAAGGGCTTGTCTATTTTGTTGATTTTCTCAAAGAACCAACTCTTTGTTTCATTGATTCTTTGTATTATTCTCTTTGTTTATATTTTATTGATTTCAGTTCTCAATTTGATTATTTCCAGGTGTCTATCCTCCTGGGTGAATTTACTTCTTTTTCTTCTAGAGCTTTCAAGTGAGCTGTTAAGTCCTTAGTGTGAGATTTCTCCAACTTCTTTATGTGGGCATTTAGTGCTATGAATTTTCCTCTTAGCACTGCTTTCATAGTGTCCCATAAGTTTGGGTATGTTGTACATTCCTTTTCATTGAATTTTAGGAAGTCTTAAATTTCTTTCTTTATTTCTTCCTTGACCCAGTGGTGATTTAGTTGATCATTATTCAGTTTCCATGAGATTGTAGGTTTTCTGTAATTTTTGTTGTTGTTGAAATCTAGCTAAAACCATGGTGGTCACATAGAATACAGAAGGTTATTCCAATTTTTTTGTATCTGTTGAGATTTGCTTTGTGATTGAGAATGTGGTCAATATTAGAGAAGGTTCCATGGGGTGCTGAGAAGAATGTATATTCTTTTGTGTTAAGGTAGAATGTTCTGTAGATAACTATTAAGTCCATTTGAGTCATAACATCTGTTAATTCACTTATTTCTCTGTTAAGTTTCTGTCTGGCAGACCTGTCCATTGGTAAGAGTGGGGTGTTGAATCTCCCACTACTAGCATGTAGGGTTTGATATGCAGCTTAAGCTTTAGTAATGTGTCTTTTTCTTTTCTTTTCTTTTCTTTTTTTTTTTTTTTTTTTGGTTTTTCGAGACAGGGTTTCTCTGTGTAGTTTTGCGCCTTTCCTGGATCTGGCTCTGTAGACCAGGCTGGCCTCGAACTTACAAAGATCCGCCTGCCTCTGCCTCCCAAGTGCTGGAATTAAAGGCGTGCGCCACCACCGCCCGGCAGTAATGTTTCTTTTATAAATGTAGGTGCCCTCTTTTGGGAGTCATAAATGTTCAGAATTGAGACTTCATCTTGGTGAATTTTTCCTATGATGATTATGTAATGTCTTTCCCAATCTCTTTTTATTGATTATAGTTTGAAGTCTATTTCGTTAGATATTAGGATAGCTACACCAGCTTGCTTCTTGAGTCTGTTTGATTGAAAAGTTTTTCCCCAGTCTTCTACTCTGAGGTAGTGTCTGTCTTTGAAGTTGAGGTGTGTTTCTTGTATGCAACAGAAGATGGATTCTATTTTTGTATCCATTCTGTTAGCCTGTGTCTTTTTATAGGCAAATTGAGTCCATTGATATTAAGGGATATTAATGACCAGTGATTGTTAATTCCTGTTATTTTTTGATGGTAGTGTTGTGTGTTTTCTTTCTTTGGTATTGTTGGTATGGGATTATGTATTAACTGTGTTTTCATGGGTGCATCTATCTTCCTTAGTTAGATTTTTCCTTCTAATGCTCTCTGTAGGGCTGGATTTGTGGACAGTTGTTGTGTAAGTCTGGTTTTATCTGGGAATATTTTGTTTACTCCATGTATGGTGATTGAGAGTTTTGCTGGGTATAGCAGTCTGGGTTGGCATCCATGGTTTCTTAGTGTCTGCATAAAGTCTGTCTAGGACCTTCTGGCTTTCAGAGTCTCCATTGAGAAGTCAGATGTTATTCTGATGGGTCTGCCTTTGTGTGCTACTTGGCCATTTAGCTTTGCAGGTCTTAATATTTTTTCTTCATTCTGTATGTTTAGTGGTTTGATTATTATATGGCAAGAGGACTTTTTTTTGTATCCAGTCTATTTGGTGATCTGTAAGCTTTTTGTATCTTTATAGGCATTTCCTTCTTTAGGTTGGGGAAGTTTTCTTCTATGATTTTGTTGAATATATTTTCTTTGCCTTTGAGTTGGTATTCTTCTCCTTCTTCTATCCTTATAATTCTTAGGTTTGGTCTTTTCATGGTGTCCCAGATTTCCTGGATGTTTTATGTTATGACTTTGTTGGCTTTAATGTTTTCTTTGACTGATGAATCTATTTTCTCTATCATAACTTCAATGCCAGACATTCTCTTTTCCATATCTTGCATTCTGTTGGTTATGCTTGCATCTTAGTTCCTATTTGCTTATTCAGATTTTTCATATCCAACATTCCCTCAGTTTGTGTCTTCTTTATTGTCCCTACTTCAGTTTTCAAATCTTGAATTATTTCCTTCACCTGCTTAATTGCTTTTTCTTGGCTTTCTTTAATGGATTTATTGATTTCTTCCAATTTTCTGTTTGTCTTTTCCTTGATTTCTTCAAGGGAATTTTTCATTTCCTCTTTGAAGTCCTCTATCTCATTAAAATCATTTTTAAGGTCGATTTCTTTTTTTTTTCTTTTTTTTTTTTTTTTGGTTTTTCGAGACAGGGTTTCTCTGTGTAGCTTTGCGCCTTTCCTAGAGCTCACTTGGTAGCCCAGGCTGGCCTCGAACTCACAGAGATCCTCCTGCCTCTGCCTCCCGAGTGCTGGGATTAAAGGCGTGCGCCACCAACGCCCGGCTAAGGTCGATTTCTTCTGCTTCTTCTGCACTGGGATGTTCAGGTCTTGCTGATGTAGAACCACTAGGTTCTGGTGGTGCCATATTGGTCTTTATGTTGCTGGCTGTATTTTTGTACTGGCATCTATCCATCTCTTCCTCCACTCCGGTGCAAGTGGTGTCTGTGTCTGAGGGGGCCTTTCTTGGTCCAATCGACTCTCTTGTTCCTCTTAGTCCAATCAGTGCTGGCTGGCTCTGTCTCAGGGAGCAGTGTGACCTCAGAGGGTGGGTGGGTGGGTTTGGGAGGTTGGGTGGGGGATGGGGGTAGCCTGGCCTGCCTACAGGAGACCTGCCTGCTGGCCAGAAACTGGGTCTGCAGTGGGTGGTGGTGTAGGGGTGTGCAGGGTTGTGCCCCTGGGCCCAAAGCCTAGAGGCTGGGGTGATCGGGTAGGAGAAAAAGACTCACCTCTTAGTACAATTGTCACTGGTAGGTTCTGCTACCCAGTTCTGATGTGCAACCAGCAGCAGTGACAATAGTTCCTATTGTATAAGTGGCCTCAGGGTCCTCCCTAGCCACTAGTTCATGGGGAGGTAACTGATGCCCAGCACCAGGATTTTCATACAACAGCTTATAGCTTCTGGGATGATCCTTTGCATGTACATTTATTTTAAATGCAGTTTTTACTGTTTTTTCCATATGAATTTTCAAATCTGTAAGTCATTCAAGGGCTAGCATTAAATCATGAAACCTTCGTACAGAGGTTTGGCAGGATCTCTGAGAGCCCACTATCTACCATCCATTCCAACTGGGCACAAATGGTTTTGGGACTGAGCAGCTAAGGAATACCTGAGAAAAAATTAGCAAATTTCAATACAGCTTGATGCCACAACCTGCATCATTTTTTTTCTGATCAAAGTAGCAATATTAGGTACAGCAGCATGGAAGTGGGGCTACCACCCCATGTAAAGCTTTCCACAATCCACAGTCATTCTTCCTTAACCATCTGAACTCCTTACCAGCCACACCTGGCTGTTGATAGGGTGTTAGTCTGGAGAATAATCCCCTAACTTTATAGTTTTCCATTTCACCAAACCATGCCTGACTGTTCCCAGTTTAAATTCCTAGAAAAAAGTCTCAAATGGTGGTCTGTAAGGTATGTCCTAATACATCCATCTGTCCTTGGCAAACATTCTTTCAGGGGAGAAATGTATACAAGTATACTTTACAAGGAGGTAATTGCCTAACCCTGGGACAAGCTTAATCCTTTTTATCTGTACTGCTCTATTTCCACATCCACCCCTGCTGCCTATTACCATAATTTCTCCTGGGGGTGGTATGAAGTAAGATATATTCAGTTACAGCGTCCCACATCAAGCATGATGTGCACTAGCAGGGAACCGATGAATCTACAAATCAATTTGGGGTCACTGATCACTTTGTATGATCTTACCTGCAGACAACATTGGTTTGAATGAGAAATGGCTGCCATAGGCTCCTGTGTTTGAATGTTTGGTTACCAGTTGGTAGAATTGTTTGGTAAGTATTAGGAGGTATGGCCTTGTTGGAAGAGGCATGTCACTTGGGGTGGGCTTTGAGATTTCAAAAGCCATGCCATTCCAGTCAGCTCTCCATCACTGCATCCAACTTACAGATAAGATGTAAGCTCTCAGCTACTGCTCCAGCATCATGACTGCCTGATTGCTGCCATGTTCCCAGCGATGATGGTCATAGACTCTATTCACCCTCTGAAACTGTAAACAAGCCCCCCTTTAGATGCTTTCTTTTATAAGCTGCCTTAGTCATGGAGTCTCTTCACAGCAATTGAAAAGTAACTAAATACAGTGGGTATCAGGTCTTGTGCTCAAAGAGATAAGGAGAAATGAGAACAGAGGGAGGAGTGCCCTCAGGGCAAGACCCTACGCAGCCAATGCTGCAAGCTGAGAAAAAGAAAAAGCAGATGGAATTATCTGATCCTAAAGAGCAACACAAAGCAAAGCTTACAATTCAAGGAGGAGCCGGCAGCATCAGCCAATGGTTCAGGCTTTAGAGTCATGAAGGATACAGGAGTAACGGAGCAGTGGAATCTTCCTCTGTGGTGATGGGGAAATGATATCTGCTTTGTGGGATAGCTACAAAGATTACGTGAAATAATACATGCCAGTAATCTAGCACAGAGAATATTTTGGCCAACAATGTTACCCCATCATCCTCATTAATTGTCTAGTGAGCCTTGGTAAAGAGTGGTTAAGGAAATCCGGTGAAGCACGTGGTTAAGGAAGAGGTAAACCTGGAGTTGAGATGGCCATTTGACTTTGTTTATAACCAAACCTTGTTCTACGAAGGGCTTAGAACAATTTCTACGAATAAATATAAATAAAAGCTAAAAATAAACAGAGGTTGGAACGTATGAGAAGGAAACAGGTAGAAAATAGCAGTATTGATACCAAGAAATGCAAATTCTAAAGTGCTGATAGTTGGCATGAAGATGTCACACTGAGATTTAAAAACTTACCTCTTCACTGGCTCAGAGCAAACTGAGTCCTGAGGAGAAGCCTGTTTCCCCCTTATGCCTGCAGAGACCTCATCTAGAAGAAAATGAATGGTTTCTCAACACTGCCCCCCACCCCAATAAACTGAACAGCAAATTTCATAAAATCCTTCAGTGTAGGCCAAAACATGCATGCACACCACTACAAAATCACATGATCTGGTGTAATCTGAAGGAAAAGCTTGAAAATGTCTGTCTTTCCTTTCAGGCCAGACTCTATAACTACTTCCTGAAACTGGCTTTTGGCAAGCATTGGAGAACAGAGAGTTCAAAATGGTGATTTCCGGCAGGAATTTGAATGTGACTATTTTGAGTTTTTAATTAAGATAAAAGACAATCTGGGCTAAGATACAGGATTAAGATCTTTTGAATAGTAAGACCTGTAACCAAAACCCATTGCTACATAGAAGTAGGATACAAGACACACTATGGGCAAGGTCAAAGAGACTCCCAAGGAGCAGTCCTGGCACCTCTGACACATCAGAGAAAGGGTCTCTAGGATCCACATTTCTAAGCTAAAGAACAAGGCCATAATGATTTTGGCATGAAAAGATTTCAGAGCATATGTTAGCGATCATCCACCCTAGGCACCGAGGAAATCTCAATAAAATATATGCAGAATTTCTAATTTTAAGCAATGTCAATTCTGGTCAAACACTTCAAGATGAGTGAGTTGCAGATCATGGTCTCAGATATTGAAGTGATTTGACTACTGGTAGGGAATTGATGGATGTAAGCCACATGAAACACACAGCACATCTGCCAGGGACGATAAATTCAGCTTAGAGTAGTTGATCTTTTCTTCTGGTGACATTTAGCTAGCAAGGTCAGTTTTTAAGGCAATTTTCAGTAACCATAATATTCTCTGGGAAGAGCTCGACTGAATCATTTTGAAAGGGGATCAGCCCAAGAAGGCTTTAAAGAGACCGACCAAGAGGTCGACTGGAAACTCAGAGCTGAAAGGAAAGTTGGGAGGCAAATTTAGCCAGAGGAGACACCTGCCAGGCCAGCTCTCCATTGATGATTGGTCCCAAAGGCTCCATAAACTACACTGAAGAAAAAGAGCAATAATTGGGAACTACCCAGGGACTTGCATTTCCCCCTCAGTGGAGTATTTATTTACTTGATCATTTGGTGGGCAGGACCCTGTTATATAGTCCAGGTTGGCCTGAAATTTACAATTTCCCTGTCTTGGCCTCCTGGGTGGTTTCACTCGGGATTACAGACATGACCACCACAACTGGATCCCTGAAATTTACTTTTGAATGTTTTATTTTCTATATTCTTTTGTGGAGCTGGAGATCACACCCCAGGCCTCATGTGCGCCAGGCATGTGAGTAAGCCATTGACAACTGTGGAAATATGCTGTAGTGCATTACAGGCCCTGGCATAGAAGGCTAAAGGAAAATTCACAAAGAAAACCTGACACACCCATATTTTATTTCAAAAATATTTTATTTAATATTTACACATGTAAAGAACGTGTTTTGATCAAATCCACCCTCATTATCTCCCCCTCCATTTCCTCTCCCAGACCCCTACCACTTTTCCCTCCCTACTTAGTGTGCTCTCTGTTTTCTTTTTTTTATGCCCGCTGAATCTATTTAGTGACGCCCAGATTCTGAATGACACGTGTAGGTGTCAGAGAGTACATTGTCATGGATAAGTGATGGAGGGACGAAGGGAGCTCTCAGCCCCAGTGAAACTATTCTGATAAAAGGAGCTGCACACCCCCCAAAGGGGAATTTAGTGCAAAAGAATTATTTTTAGAAGGAAAAAAAATCAATACATAGGTAAATCTAAAATTGGGAGGTTGTATTGTTTGTGGAGATTGGAGGGAAATGAGGAGTTTGACTGTTGGTGTCTTTGCTGTCAAGGAAAAAAAAATGTTCAGACAGAAAAAATTTAATTGACTGTAGCATGAAGGTGTGTGCCAATCAGAGAGACTGGGTATGCTGAAGTATATCTCCAAGATTCATCGGCTTATACAGCAAAAACTCAACACTCATTTGTGTAAAGTCTTTTTATAGGTCACCTTGCTTCAACTGTCCTTTCTACGGTCACACAACATTCCAAATTGCTTTGATCTTGTAAACATTTTCATAGACAAGTGATTCCCTCTGTCTCTGTCTGTCTCTGTCTCTCTGTCTCTCTTTCTCTTTCTCTCTCTCTCTCTCTCTCTCTCTCTCTCTCTCTCTCTCTCTCTCTCTGTGTGTGTGTGTGTGTGTGTGTGTGTGTGTG